>LNAC01000289.1:1015091-1222591 GCA_002007465.1 Ailurus styani
GGGGGAGGGGGAGCTGGTTTCCAGGCTGCCAAGGAATGGAAAGGTCTTCACTGAGAAGCTGCAGAATTCCAGATGCTTCCAAGAAAATCTGACACCTACCTCATATTATAGTTTAACCATTAATCGTGAAGCATTTTGAGAGAGAGTCCAATTTCTCTTGGAGAATACCTCACTGTTTATGGCAGCAAAATCCCGCCTGATAACATGAGAGGTCCTTTTGGCAGCCCCTAGAGCACCAGTCCAACCAGTAATACACCATTTCCCGGCTGTGTCGCTAATTCCTGTTGGAAACTTATCAGCTTCTGTCTCTAGCAGCAGAATCCTGACTGATAAAGAGAAGAGGCTCATCTGCTGGTAGCCGACCCCCACCCCCCACCCTCCCAGTTTATCAGTTTCTGACCAGTTCATAAATCAGTCTCTGGGATTTTTTTTTTTTTGGTTTTGGTTTGTTTTTATCAAAATGTATTTCTCTCATTGTAACAGTTAATACTTTAATAGGAGAACTTAACCAGGGACATTAGGAAGTTAGTTAGAGACATCTTGCAGGCGCCTCCTCCCTTGTCAGTGACAAGGTAAGGTAATCCTATACACAGGCTGCTATTGTGAGCTGAGAAACCGGCCTCCTTCGCTGCCAGAGACCAGATGCACCTCTCTCTATCCTAATCTGTAAACGACTTAAAGGAGCCTTATCTCGGGGCTCTTCGGCTTCATTTCATGCTTGATTTACTTTAATTTGTCTGATAGGGCACAAGGATTTGGAGACGGCCCATCTTTCTGCAGAAAACGTTCAGATTTTTTTTTTTTCCTCCCTGGCATTGTTGTACTGGGATTTGGGATTCTTTTTTTTTTTTTGAAAAATTTTTTTAAATGTGGAAGAAATCTTGCTCCAGTGCAGCAAGCTGCTTGAGTGTGTTTAGATTTAAGCTATCCCAGCAGAAAATAGTTTGTGAAGTGGTGTGATTGTGTGATGGGCCCCATTTACATTGAAATCACATTATGCGATATATCAGGATTCCTGAAGGGAGCGGTGCAGTAGAGCGCTGGGCCCACAAGATACTTTGAAAGGCCTATATATAGCAGCAACAATTGATAGGAGATTTTACAGGAGACTTTATAAATATGTAAATAGGCGTTATCTGATTGGGTTCTGTGGCTACACATCTGTACCTCAAAGGAAGCAGAGCTGTGAGAACTACCAGGAAAACAGTAGTTTGCATTCTAAGTGAGTCTGAGAAATAGAAATGTTTCCTGGGTTGACAGCAGGTCAGGGTGGAGCCACTTTGCATACCTTGGAGGGGAAGCTTCCGTGCCAGGGAAGGGATCCCTGCCTTCTCCCAGAAAGCGAGACTTTCCCCTCACCGAATTTCCTTTGCTTTATAACAGCGCTCAGATCGGTAGCTGTTGACCTTTCACCCTTCTTGTTATCTCTTTAAATTGTTCACGCGATATGGTGCCGGGGGGAATTGCTCTTACGTTTTTTGCATTTTAAAAAATGTACTTGCAGTGACCCAAGGGAAAGAAAATAAAGTCTTTGGTACATTGATCCCTTGATTGGTTATTTCCTAAATGAAAATGGAAATACTATTAAAGCAGTAATAATGTTCCATCTTAATAGTTGAGGAGTCAATAAATGGCTCCCATGTGCTTCATTAAGGATCTTAATGAAGCCATTTTTGATGGCTGAACTTTACATTATCCTTTTTTCTCTTCTTTTCTTTCTTTTTTTTTTAACTGGGAGTCATCGAAGGAAGGGAAGTAGCAGGTATAAAGTGTTTTACGGATTTTCTTTATATTAATATGGGTGCCACTGCTAAAATAAAATTAATGGTGATTTGGGGGGGGACAAATTCTTATGCAAAAGGATTTACTTTTCATGGAGGACTTTTTTTTTAAAGTAGACATTTTTAATCAGTAACACGTTTGTACAGTTAGCACATCCATTCCTGGGCTAGTCTGTGTTCTCGTATTCTGTAGTCGTCTGACACAGCGTATGTGTATATTGCAGTGATTGGACATGCCTCTGTCATGTCCCAGAGCAATAGCTGAGATTAACCAGTCCTAGTTCAACTTCTGCAGCTTTCTCCAGCACTTAATACTGTGCTGTTGTTACCCTTTATGGAACCTTATCCCTCTCTTTCCTTTGCCAGATAGGGAGCTATGACTGCAGCCCTCTGTATCTAAACAGACGCCACACAGGTGGCCTTGAAGACGGTTGAGGAAACAAGCCACCTCACTTCCCTCTGTGAGGTCTAGGTATAAAATAGGTTTGAACAATGTACTTTTAAAAATCCAACAAAAACAAAAACATCGTTGTTGTTGGGGAGCACTGCTTGTGTCTGGGGTTAGTGAATGCATTTAGGTATATCAGGGCACAGGGCTGTATTTTTTTTCCCCCATTTCCAAAGTATTGCTTCACTTTGGAATCTTATCTTGTAGATGATTCACTATAATAAAATGATGGCAAACACTATTTAGTCAGGAAATGAAGTGATTGATTACATTTAAAAGTATACAGAAGATACTTTATCTCTCTGCTCCTGATCTCTCTCCATCCGCAGTGAGGTCTCTCTAGGTGCAGTGACCTGCTTTAAGCTGTTTGGAATTACTTTTTGAATTTTTTGTGGAGAGGCTGCAAAACAACCCTGACAAGAATGTACTGATTATTCGAGTTAACAGTCATTTAAAGCAACCCTTCCAGGGACACTTGGTTGGCTCAGTCGGTTAAGCGTCTGCCCTTGGGTCAGGTCATGATCTCAGGGTCCTGGGATCCAGCCCCACTTCTGGCTCCCTGCTCAGCAGGGAGCCTGCTTCCCCCTCTCCCTCTGCCCCACCTCCCTGCTTATGCTGCTCTCTCTCTCACTCAAATAAATAACATCTTTTAGATAGCTAGCTAGCTAGGGCACCCCTTTCAGGCACTGGAGTGGGGGTTGTAGGGAGCTGGGTTTACCTCCCGAAGCCTCACAAATGCCCATCCCTTCATGCTTCACAAGCAAGTCTCCAAGGATGGGATATTTAGAAGATCTCAAAATATGTTCACTGCCTGAGAGATTTTACCTTGATCTTAGGGATTCGAGTACTGGCTTCAGAGTGCTCGGGTGTCTGCGGTCAGCCTATTGGTGGTCGCCTGACATTTAAGACGTTTGGGCTGCAAATAGCACAAGACCCCTTGATTCCAGCCTACCTGCTGCCCTCAGAAACACTCATTCCCTGGGCCAGCTACTAAATCTGCTCACAGAGCAAGCAGGGTCTTCAGAACTGGTGGGTTCTGGCCAAATCGGCATGGAGGAAGCCTGTGCTATTGCTGGTCTCTACCTCTCCACTGACAGCCACTCATCTTTCAGCAGCTTCCACTCCACTAGCTTCTCACTCGCCAGGTGTGGAACTTCCTGTCTTTCTTTCCCTTTTTCAGTTATCAACAACCTCTTCCCAGGAAGTTTCTAGTAAGCATGCCCACACTGAGAAGTAAATAACTGAGGAAGTATAAGTTTCTTTCAGGCCTATTTGCCTTTTAGCAGGTAGTAGAAGGAAATGACAATCTATTTTTTATTTTTATTTTTTTAAGATTTTGTTTATTTACTTGACACACAGAGAGCTCTGGAGCTCACAAGCAGGGGGAGGGGCAGGCAGAGGGAAAGGGAGAAGCAGACTTTCCGCTGAGCAGGGAACCTGAGGCAGGGCTTGATCCCAGGACCTTGGGATCATGACCTAAGCTGAAGGCAGACATTTAACCAACAAGGCCACCCAGGAGCCCTGGAAATGACAATTTTAGAAAAAAGTTGTTTCTATGGCAAGGAAGTAGGCAAGTATTTCTCAGGTCTCCACCTAGACGGTGGTGATGGCCGGAGCCAATCCAATGATGGCAATGATTGTCATGAACCTCTGCTTTATTTTGACTCTAGGGCATTTTCTTAAGTGGGCAGACATATTCCATTTAGGTGCCTTCAGAATTCTTCTTTCTGTTGCTCTGATCTCAACTTTTTTGGGAATTTTAGTGAACAGATGATTTCAGTGGGTAAGAGTTTGGTACCAAAGGTCAAGTAATCCCATATAAGCTAGTAATTTCTTTTTGAGGAAAAAGTTGTTTCTTTTAAGGTGACAAAATTATATCCCAAACCATTAGCAACCACTGCTGCATACTGTTCATTATAGGAATCACTTAGTCAGTGCAGACCAAACCAGTAATCCAAAATAAGCAAGCCAATTGTAGTGGTACTCAGGAATGAACTGTGTGTACAAAGACCATAAAAGTATATTCTTAAAATGAATTTAAGATACTGGGAGTCTTCTGTTAGACAAATATGGGCTAATGTGGGATGTTTTGAAAAATAATATCAATTACATATCTAATATTTGAAAATCATGGGTGTTGAAATTAAATGGTTCTGGGTTCGAATTTCAGCTTTGACCTTTGTAACCTGGTTGATCTTCTATATTTCCTCTTCTATAAAGTAGGAATACTAATAAGTACCCAACCGATTTGTTTTAGGAACAAACGCAACACTGTTTTGTAAAACATTGAGTACCATGCCTGACACACGGAAAACATTTTATCAATAACGGATATAGTAGTAATAATGAAAAAAAATCAGTTTTTGCATTTTATATCACTAGGTATTCATTTCTACATAAAATCAATAGCCAATCATGTGTTATAAATTTCTCCTTTACTCTGGCTTTTAAGTGGTCTTTGACAAATGGTGGGACTCTAGAGGTTTTATTTATGTTAAAGGGTGGATATGTTTCAAAAAGAATTGCAGAAAGAAATATACGCCCTTAAATTTTTCAATGATTTAATGCACGATTAACTTTATAAATGTCAGAGGAGTATATTGTTTGTTTTTCTGTAAATTAATTGGCCAAATAGCCCTATCTTTGATGTAAGGAGGTAAAGCCAAAAGAGGAAAGTGTTATTTATTCTAAAATGGCAGTAGGTTGCTCTTACCATAAGAATTTTAATAGGGAAGACAGTATTTGGAGATTTTTATATCAGCCCACATATCATATGCCAAAAGTACGTATGTATATATATACATATATATATGCGTGTGTGTTTATAAATGTTATAAAAAGGTTTTTTTACTTCTTAAATATAGAAATCACTTCAGTTTCCCTGTTAAATCATGGCTTGTGAATCTCTACAAGGTTACTATTATCCTAGTTTGTTTAAAGTGTTAGGTCTATATGATCAATGATTTTATTTTAAAGTCTGTTTTTACCAGACGTGAGTTTCAGCAGGCTCGTTAGCTTTTGTGTTTTCAGCTGTGGAACGGAGGCTAACATGCAAAATTGCTGGTAAATAAGAAAGAGGCCCTTCTGGCAATAGACAGAAGCATCTGAGTCAGATTTGCTAAATTACATTTTTCTTCAGATTGGACATAATTTTCTATCTTAGATATTTCTCAAGGCCCTTTATGAATTCCAGCTTCTGTCTTTTCTTATATTTATGGTTTCACTAAAATCCTCAGGTAGCGAAATACCTGCACTCATGAATCATTTGCAGATAATAGTGGTTCAGACACTCTCTGTCCAAATTGATAATGGGTATCTGATCCAAAGCGATGCCTATTTTTTAAGGTCTATATAAGGAGTTCATGGGGGAAAAAATCCCTTTCTCTCTGATCTCATGTTTATTATCACGTTCAATAGTTAGTGCCCTAAATGTAGAAATGTAGAATAAGGCAAACTAGATATCTAACTCTGTTGTTTGAGTCTCCAAATTACTTTATAAAATGTACATCTCTTCCAGACAGAATCCTTGTACACTTCATGCTATCAGCACTCTTTATGAATAATCCAGGTTATATGTACACTCTTCCTTGTGTCTGTATCCTTCTCCAAGTATTTGAATTAGTATTTATGAAATTGTATCATTTAAAAGTTTTATTTTCACTTATGAAGGATTTAACATATGCTTTACAAAATGTATTGAACTTATGTGTAATATTTAATATAGTTTTAAACGAGCTAATACTCCATTTCAATAAGTGTGAATTGACTTATTTGAATTATTTTCCAAAAGTAGAAGAGATTAATTCCTTCCAGGGAATAACGTTGCTTTAATCACTAGCTCTCAATCTACTCTGTGCCTAAAAGTCACCTTGGGAACTCAGGAGAAACATAGATTTCTGGATCATACCCATAAGGATTTGGAACAAGTAGGTCTGGAGTGAGGATTTTAGGTAGATAGATAGAGAGTTGAAAGCCAGATGGTTGTGATGCAGACAGCACATAGAGAAACACTATGGCCTCAAAGCCACCATAGACTTTGTGGCAGAGATTGCAAGCTGATGAATTACAGGTTCTGATTTATGTCTGTAGCCTGCATGTATCTGGTATCCGTCCCATCTGCAGCCCCACTAAGTGGACACCCCGAGTTTACTGTGACTGTACAGATAGCAGGAGTTCCTGACAATCTCGGGTACCCTCTGACTCTACTGGTTTGCTGTGGGAAGCCTCGCTGTGCATAAGACATTGCTTTTTCCTTGCCACACCACATGTTGTCCCTTGAGCCTGAAGTAACTCTATGTTCCCCCTCTTCTGACCTGCAGCTCAACTCTGGCCTTCCCGGGAAAGGCTCTCCCGACCTTCTTAAGGGTCTCTCTCTTTGGGGCTCTCATCCTACATGTGTCCTTCTCTGCAAGGCTCATCACAATTGCAGTTAATGTCTATTGTGTGCATGTTTGATTATTTGTTTGTCTTTCTCACTAGACTCAAAGCTCAGTAAGACACATGTTATGACTCACTTTTTGTTTGTTTCTGGTTGTATCTGCGAAGCTTAATGGGGGGCCTGCACATAGNGTTTGTCTTTCTCACTAGACTCAAAGCTCAGTAAGACACATGTTCTGACTCACTTTTTGTTTGTTTCTGGTTGTATCTGCGAAGCTTAATGGGGGGCCTGCACATAGTAGGCTCCTAGCCAATATTTATATAAATAAATACATTGAGGTTAACTCTTCATCTCACTCTCTGTTAAAGATAGTAAATATGGTAAGTTTGTGTATTAAGTTACTGATATGTTGGTGTGAATGAATGCTTGAAGAACCCAAGGTAACGTTAACATCCCCAGTAACTTGGGAAGTTGGGGAGCCCTACAGGGTAAGTACAGAGAGGACAGACATGCTCTAGGCAGTGTCCCTTGAACTGTGGAAAAGGTTTCAAAACTGTTGAATTGTTAATGCCCAATATAATTAAATATTTATTCATTTTAAACAGCAAGATATCTTGTTAAGGTAAAAAGTTTTAATAATTCGATTTTTCCTCATGCATATCTGATGATGGGATTGGAAATGATTGACACTGATGCCACTTAGTACCTTCTCTTCAGGAGGACAAGGGTGAAATATAAGTAGGAGGAACAAGTGTTTATTGTGTGCTGTGGACACAATTTCCCATATGATCTTCACAGTTTCCTTATAAATAGCAAGGAATAAGATCAAAAGCCACTCAAAATCATACCGTATTTATAAGTCAATATTTTGTTTCATTTTAGATTCCTAAGATAAGATCCTCAGCCTCTACCCTTGCATTCTTGTATTATTTAGAAAATCTTTTGTAATAAATAGCAAAGCCTAATATAAATTATATAGAGAAAGGATTGGTTGACACAAGTGAAAGAGCCAAAGAATCATGAGGCCTTCAGAATTGTAGGACCTGGTTCTTTGCCAGTCTTCTGGTCCTGCCCTATTTTGGGTTTCAGCTGCTGCTACCGCTTCTTCTTTTTCTTCTTCTTCTTTTTCTTCTTCTTCTCCTTCTTTTTCTTTTTCTTCAACTTCTTCTTCTTCTTCTTAAGATTTTATTTATTTATTTGACAGAGAGAGACACCGCGAGAGAGGCAGCACAAGCAGGGGGAGTGGGAGAGGGAGAAGAAGCAGGCTCCCTGTCGAGCAGGGAGCCCGACGGGGCTCGATCCCAGGCCCTGGGATCATGACTTGAGCCAAAGGCAGACACTTAACTGACTGAGCCACCCAAGTGCCCTTTAGCTTCTTTCATAGGTTAGTTTTCCTCATGATAACCCTGCATAGCCCAGAGCTAGCAAGCTCCCATGTCTAGGCATTTTTTTTTTACAAAGGTCTTGCTTTGACTCTGATTACTCTGGCTTGAATTGCATGTCTACTCCCTGAACTGATCATTGTGGAGGAGAGAATGGAATGAATAGTCTTAGTCATGTCCCTTATGTTACCCCTCTTAAGACAGAAGGGAATCAGTTTTTCTTAAACCACACAGAAATTATGGGAAATGGGGGAAGTAATGGATCCTGGAAAGACAACCCATGCGTTCATTGATCTCTTCTTGAAAAGTGCTCGGTGAGCAGAAATGTAAACAGTGGTGTAAAATAAATATATTTTGGAACTATTAATATTTGAAAATGATTTTTCTTATCTGGGTATGCTTTCAGATAATCTTAAACACCAGTAGTTAAAAAAACCTTTATTTTTGATATTCAAGAAGCTTGGCCTGTTATCACTGAGATTGAGCAACACTTAGAGAAAATACATTTCTGGTGGCTCAGGCTGTATTTGATGTGACCATATATTTCAACACATATAATGATAAAATGAATATTTTGTAGCACATGGAATGGTGCTGTTAGAGTAATTGTTTCTTCTTCCTCTCCTTTGACAATAATGTTTGCTGCTCTGTATGTCTAATACAGTTATTATATACCATTGATAGAAATAACAGTAAACATTTGTTGAAAGTTCACTGTTTATGCAGCAGTATCCCCAAGTGTTATCTGTCATCCTCACCACAATCCCATGAAATAAATACAATTACCTCCATTTTCCAGGAAAAGAAACTGAGGTCCCACAATTAGTAGGCAATGAGGTAGGAATGTAAACACATGCCTTCTCTTCTAGAGCTCTTGCTCTAACCATTGGGTTACTCTCAGTCCAGGGTCATGCAGTTAAAGAGAATCTTCAGCTTACTGAATAATGTTATTTGTTGACATTTTTCCTGTTGGTTTTTAAAACAAGTTTTGGAAGGTCACACCCCACACTTACGGAATTTACTTCAGGACAAAGAATATGGAGTAGAATCACATCATGTTAAGCATGTTTTGATATTTGCGCCAATCCAAGTAAGGCTTACAAAACTAGATCAGATCACCATTGTCAAGAATAACAGTTTTTGAGTCTTAAGAAACAAAATGTTGTGATTGAGACCATTAGTTCTGGTGAATGAATTCTTTGGCAAGAAGGGTCCTGATTCAGTAGTGTTAACTATAATCAGGATGCACTTTGTTATTGTGAAAAGTAATTCTCCTTGACAATCTGATGATATAAACAGAAAACACAGTCCTTCTTTATAACCTCGATTGTTTTTTATCGCGCTTTTGGAATTCACCAGTATTTACTCTATTACCGTAACATGGATAATAACAAAATAATTGATGAGATATTTTTCCCTGAAAATTTTGGGACTAAGTTGATTTCGTCTCAGTTAATTCAGTCAGAGGCACTCTGAATATTGATAACATCTCCGTCGTCTCATAGACACCGCTTTTGTAACCACCCAAGGATTTGGAAAAATAAATGCCATCTTTGAAGAGGGGCAGACCACAATTGTAACTGATATATTCGTCTATTTGTCACCCTTTCCATCTGTGTTTACAAGCCATGCCTGCACACCTGTGACTCATCAGCATGTTCGTGCAGGAGCCTCTGCTGCCATTTCCTTGTGCTTTCTGGATCTATTAACATAGATACAATTATACTTCATCTTTTTAGCTCAGATGGATAGCAGCTCCTCTTTCATGGCACAGTTTATTTATTCAAATTAAAGTTTAATTTCACTTGTAGATTTGATAAAACGCTTACTGTCTGTTGATTTAGTCTTCTCAAATGTCCAAACATTTTTATAGTTTTACACATCTCTCATGCATGAAAAATTGAGAATGTGTGTGTTGATTTGCTGGAAATGAGTCATGCACTGAAATCATGCAGATTCCTTTGTGTTGTTACAACCACATAAGTAAGTGCTATAAGCAGAAAAGAAAAAATAGGTGGATTTGGCCGGAAAGGAGGTGTTCTTAGTGGCAACAAGCTCTTTGAAATGCAATTGTTAGGAAGAAAAAGCATAGTTGAACACTGCATAAGTTTAAAAAAAAATATGTGCTACACTAGCAAGGTGAGGGAGTGTTCCCTCAACCACTTTGGATTTCTACCTTTTGGAACATGGAGAATGCTAGCTTATTTTGCAATTAAAATCGATCACAATTTTAAGTCATAGATTACTTTGTGATATACCTAATGACAATTATGCAGACATTTAAAAACACTAAGAAACAATAGTGAATGGACAACAAAATATTTTGCTATTTGTTAGTTAAGGGCAACTTGACTTTAGGATTTGGGGACCGGAATAATAAATATAGCTAACATGTATGTGCTTACTATGTACCACATACCATTCTACAAAGCAAATATAAACAGCAAATATGAATAAATTATTTAATCATCTCAACAACCTCCTGAGGTAGGTGCAGTTATCAACTCCATTCTAGAGATTGAGAAATGGAGGCCCAACAAGATTCAGTAACCTGTCCAATGTCAAAAAGTTAGTAGGTGGCCAGTCTGAGATTCACATCCACTTCTAGTTCCCATGTGCGTAAGCTGTTAGGCTAGGGTGTATAATTGGTGTGGTGACTAGGCAAAGTATACAAGGAATTTTGTCATAAGGTTCTTGTGAAAATGAGGTTATGTATGTAAAATAGTTAGCTCAATATCTGTAAAATAAAGGGAAAAATGAGAAACTCCCAGAGCATCCTCCCAAACATTCTTATCTTAAAGAGTTTAGGTACTTTTGAACTGGCACTCTCTTGGTTCTGATTTCCACATATTTGCTTGCCTCCAGTGTGAGTTTCATAACACAGATTGGAGATACATAGTTAATAAATTAGGGTATGCATTGACATTATGCAGCTATTTTCGAGTTAATGAAATTGGATTTGGAGCTTACATACACAATGAAAGTAAGTTTTCCCACACACAGCTTAGGGACACCTGATTGCGTAGTTTGAGCTCCTCGTTGATTTGTTTCTCAGAGATGGTCTTAAATGTGTTGATCTTACTATTGATGGCCTAGAGTTTGGTTTCCTTTTATGTGTTCTTTAGGATTTGTTCAGGAATGTTTCGATGTTTTTATACCTTCTGATTAACCTATTATTTTGCAATGACTATTAGGTATGTGTACCTGTAAAACATATTTGTTATGGGAATTCCTGCAGGAAAAATAAATTTGTGCTAGCCTAAAATTTTCTAGTTTCTAACTCTCCTTTTCTAATTAAAACAACTGCTTTTATAACATAAATTCTTTGATAAGGTATGTTTTTCAGAACACAAATAATCTGTTATTGTAGAAGAGACTATTCCAAAGGGAAATAAAATAAAGAATTATTAGATTGCTGAAGAAGGATACAAGAGATAAATACAAGTGTTAAATTCATGCAGGGTAACAAGACATAATTCAAGAGAAACATTTCAAAGCAAAATAAAGACCAGTTACTCTCCTAATACCAAGAATAAGAAAGAAGGATAGAAAAATTTGTCTAAATAGAGAAGACTTTTAAATTGATAAGANGAGAGAAAAATTTGTATAAATAGAGAAGACTTTTAAATTGATAAGAGAATGTAATGTATAAAGAGATCTTGAGAGCATTCAACGTCATAGTTGAATATCAGCTTTTCTAGTACCATGTGCATGCTCNAAGGATAGAAAAATTTGTCTAAATAGAGAAGACTTTTAAATTGATAAGAGAATGTAATGTATAAAGGGATCTTGAGAGCATTCAACGTCATAGTTGAATATCAGCTTTTCTAGTACCATGTGCATGCTCTAACACGTAGGTCAATTACTTATTAATATCAATGAGATAGGAAGGTGCAGCGTGGGAAAAATAGAACAAAATTACCATTTTGTTGCAGAATCCAGTGACAAGCTTTGTAACGTTATTTAAGAGAAAAATATATAACTCAATTCAACCTAATTAAGTCACTCATTGTGAGGACACACACATACGCACACACGTGCACAAGTATATGTATGTATACGTGACATAGTCTCTTTCCTCCAGCAGCATTAATGTAGTTAGGAAGATAGACATGTGCATGGCCGCAGATGGTTCATTGTGATTAGTACAGTGTAGAGGAATAAATAGAGAGAGGTTATTTATGGGTAGGAAGGATATGGAGAAGCCATTTTGGAATAGGTGGTTTTTGAGGTGGACTTGTAAGTATGGATAATTGGTAGGAAGATATTTTATTATATGCAGAGAGTGTCCAAATTTATATACCAACGTGGGAAAAGGCAAATGGACAATTTCAGAGTGTGGGAGGTATATGGGGGCGACTAGAGCTGTAAAGTGTTGAAATAAGCTAATAATAGAGCTATGCAAGACATTGCTGGAGACTTTGAATGCCAACCGGGCTAGTTGGGGAAATTACTGTGTTAAAATGATCACAAACTATTTACATATGTGTTAAAAATTCGATGTTGCTAGCAAGATTGGGATTCATACGTGCCCACAACCCCAGCTGTCTCAAATCCTGTAAGAGTCAGAAGGAGATGTATGTGCGCGCGCACACACACACACACACACACACACACACACACACACACACACACACACAAGTCCACTAGTCCAGAAGACAGCAAAGACAGCCATCAGTAAACCCAGAAACTGTGAGCAATTTCTGGAAAAAAGAAAGTAAATAGAAAAAAGCAAAGAACAACAACAACAAAATACAGCTCCAGATACTTCAAGAAAAGACTACTGTCAAAGAAAAAAATATTAAAGGAGGAAGAGAGGGGTAATGAGTGAATCACACAGGATGTAATTAATGACTAAGAAATGATATAGATATAAACTGCATTTAAGTCATTGTATTGATAGAAAATTATAGAATACTGTATGGAAATAAAAAATGTAAGGGTGACCATTAGAAGAATAGTTATAAAATATGTAACTTTCAAATAACAAGAAGATGGACTTGCCTTCTACAGATACAAATACCTATTATATAAGCATTATAATTAGATCCCTATGTTACATGATATTAATGTAATAAAAGACAAATGAAAGAGAAGTGTAGACCCATCCAGAAATTGATTCATGCATATATGAGTATTTGGTGTGTGATAAATGCATATGAAAACAGTGGACTAGAATGTGCTATTTAATAAATGTCATTTGGTCAATTTACTTGCCATTTAGAAATAAATAAAATAATATACGAGCTCAAATTGTTAACAGTGTTGGCCATTGGTGAGAGAACTGGAGTAAGGGAGGCTTGAAAAGGAACTTATACTTTTCAAAAATATATATTTTGAATGATTTTATATGACTCTTTTCAGGCATTGCTTACATAAAAATTTAAGAGGAAAAATAAGAAACCGTTTGTGAGAGCAATGCCTTTTGACTTGTCACACATAACTAAACTAAATGTTTGCTATTTCATACCGGGGACATAATACATCTTTGAAAATCAGAACAAAAATATTGCTTTATAAATCAGCAGAGTTCAAGTCTATATATTCTTAAGAAACAGTCTTGAAAGTATATTTATGTGTAGAGTTCAAATATTGTTATTTCATGTTGAAGTCATAATTTTCACCCTCTTTTATTGGCTCTGCACATTTGGAAGTCAAAACTTTTTGCATAAAGTGGGACTCAGTCCCATTACAAAGCATGTCCCCTTCATCCTGAACTTGTACTGTCTTCCCATGCAGCCGCCACGTATTAGGTACTTAGTCAATATTACGAGTAGAAATATTACTGGTCAAATCTAATACTAGGTCTAGCTCTTACTTTGGGCCTTCCTCTGACTTTGAGCCAATTACTTAACCTCAGTTATTTATTTTTTTTTAATGTGTAAGATGGGGATAAAATTACCTATCTCATAGGGCTTCTTTTTGAGATGATGAAAGAAAAGTAGTACAGTACTTTGTACATATGAAATATCAAGAAATGTTTGGTACTGTTCCTGGAAAAGGATTATCCAGTTAATGTTCCAAGTATGGACCAGGAAGCTTATGACTCTTCTATGTCCAAACCACGTGAGACTTTACCATTACACCGCCATCTCCCAGAGAAGTTGAGCTTTGCCATTGCTTGGCCTCTGTTGGGAGATGGGGAGAGGTAGACCCAGTGTACAGAATGATAGGCTATTTCCAGACCACCTGCTTGTGTTCCACATCGTCCTGGCATTCTTGCAGCCACACTGCTTGTCTTGTTCTTGTGTCCCCTTGTCACCATCGCTAGGACTGACAGCATGCAGTGGCCTCACCAGGCATGATACTAAGGTTATGCCTTTTCAGAGCTTGAGAATTACAGCATCCAGAGCTTTGAAGTAAATCTCTGAAAGAGTAGTTTCTTCTCTGCTCTATTGCATCAGACAATTACTGTACCTCACCACTTCCCCACTGGTGATGACCGTGACTCTGTTGGCAATATTCTAGGCAGACACTGACCTCAGAGGAGCCATGGCACTGAACTAACACAGGAATTTAGTTGATTTATTATGGAGAGGAGATAATTAACTAATTGACTGTTTGACTAGTTAGCAATTATTTGTGTGTGTGTGCTGCGTGTGTACAGCCTTGACATCAGCCCAGAGTATTAGTTGCAAGCCCCCTCTGGGCAAAAGCAACCAGAACAATATAGGGGCAAAACCATGGCTGGTAAGAGCATGGACCATGAGCAGCAGCACACATTCCAGATCTCAGTGACTATTCCTTGAGCAACTCTATGTTTTTCTTTGCATCAATTTAAAGCTGTACCTACCTATAGTTCCTGTGAATGTCAACTAAAATACTGATTTAGAAATACTCTTCACTTCTAAACACTTGTGTGTCAAGTATTAACTCCATTGAGATCCCAGATGTATAAGGAAGTGCTTAGAGCATATCATTGAGGGACACTAGGGAGATGTAAATATGTCAGTGCTGGAAAGTTCCATAAAATGGATCAGACGCTGTACAAAATGTGACTTTCCTGATAGATTAAGCCCATCATAATTGCACATACTGATAACATTCAATTCTGTAAGAGCAGAAGGATTTTGAACCCTAACCCTAACCCCAGTGCCCAAAGTTGTTGCTCAGAATTATTTGCAGTTAATGAAGAAATCAATAAAAGATGTCTAAGCTATACTTATCACTCCCTCCTATTTCTAGTATCCCTTATCTAATTTGTCATGGCTTTGACAATCATAAACACATTCTTGTGTATGTCACACACACACACACACACACACACACACACACACACACACACACACTTTGACTATTCAATTTTAGACCAATAATTTGAGCAAGGCAGACCCTTTCTTGACGCTGTGAGTAAAGTCAGGAAAAGAGTCTGTAAAACCTTTGGTGCAGAACAGGATTTTCTCTCCACATCAGTTTTAGATGCTATCTGTGATCAAAGGGACATATGCTGTTCCTAGGCTTCCTCTGTACTTCAGAACTGACTGTGACCTGGAGGGTGCATGAGTGCCCTTATGTGGTTGCCTAGAAACTTTGGCCACACAAGTGTCAACTTTCTTTCATGGCTCTAAGGGAGAAGGAGGCTCGCAGAGAGCTCTAGACTTTGTAGAGGGGGAAGAAAAAGTCCTTGTGTGTTTTAAAACAAGTGTCTCACCGGGAGATAATGGTCGAGCTGTGGGTTATAAATGATGCATTTTGTTCTTTCCGTCTTGCTGATGGCACAAGGGGAAAAAAAAAGTTCATCTCTCGCTTATCAAAATACTGTGACATTTCTTCTTCCACAGGAAAATTTTCAATCACAACCTTCTGCAGCAACCGACACCAAATTGAACAATTGTAAAACTCTACGGTGTCTCATTAAAACCTGGTTTTGACCTCTGTTCTTTTATGTACCTCACTCAAGCTAAACCACACACACAGACACTGACAAAATTTGCTAATTCCTGACTTGAGTATTTTAGGAGCAGATCGCATACTTAGCATCGGATAGTCTTTGGTTCTTGTTTCGTTAATAATACTTTTTGTTGCCATCAGCACAATTGCTCCTAAATGATGAGTTTTATTAGGTCTAGAAGCTTTGAAGAAGGCACACTTTACAAAGTTTCCTTGAAAGTCCGTGTGTTTTGAAAGAGAGTAAGAAATAAGCTAAAGGGAGAGGGCCTTTCTGTGCCAGTCACCTGAGACAAATGTCCTGAATATTTATTTTTAGTGAAGGTTGTATGTCCGTTTAGGTTTAGATCATTATTTCACAGGAGAGATTTTTTTTCCTTTCCACGCTACACAATTCTACGTGGAAAAACAGGAGTGGTGACTTGGTCAATGTCCGATCAATAAGAATAAGGATTGTGTGACTCAATTTTCACATACAGAGTAGTAGGTGGCTAGGTGATGGGATTTGCATGTCCTTACTGAGATTAAATTGATTTTGTAATCTTTATGAAAATAGGCATAGCATATAGAATTTAATATCTCTCAGTTGCTACAGATGTATTATAGAAGACATATGCCACAGCTATTTAAAGGACAGACTGGTGTGGCAAAGTGCCCAGACAAAGGACTTTGAAGAAAGCTGCCTTAACAATAAAGTGAGCCCACGACCACAGCAGTTTACTTGTCGATAAAATAACACTTAAATTTATCAAGGTCCACATTTGGAAGGACTGTCAATTCCCTAATGTAATTTTGATGTATGGACATATTTTTATCAGGTTGCTCAGCCTGAGAAGTGCTCAAGAAATGTTTGGGAAACGAACGATTCCCACATGGGTGTAAGGTACACCTACAGACAGGTAAACTCTATTTTGCAGCTATTGACTATTTCCTGATAAATTAATTATCTATAGGAAATTGAGTTTTTTTTCAATTTCAGGCTTTCTTAACACAGTTAACTAAAATTGACATTTTTCCTTTTTGTAGGGATAAATTCTTTCTCTTGAAAGCCTCCTCTTTTGTCTCTTGCTCTTCAAAACATTCACAATTAAGGTACTAACTTAACTCATCAGAACCTTATATCTAATGCTAATGAAACTTGGTATACATGTTAAAACCACAAAAACCAAGAAAAAATTGAGGACATAAAATGAAAACTTGGATTCGTTCATACTATTGCCTGTTATTTTCTACTGTGAAGGAAATACAGGAAGAATGTTTCGTGCAGTCGAATGTTCAGCTATAATATGAATAGAAGACACTAACTGCTCAATGTACTTGGTTTTCATATTTTAAAAGAGGTTTTTTTTTTTCCTACTAAATCCAGGAACTATGTGGCTACCCTCTTCTATTTTTTTTTTATACTTGAGGTTTAATATTGAGTTTTCTTAAAAACAGTGAGGACACTGATCAATGTGAGATAAGTTAAAATGGAGAAAATCAGTACCAAAGAAGCAATGAGTTTGGATAAAACATCCAATTTGCTTATGGAAAATGAAATATGTCTTTAAGTTTTATTTTTCTTTAAAAGATTTTATTTATTTGGGAGTGAGAGAGAGAGAACATGGATGGGAGGGGGAGGGTAGAGAGAGAGAGGGAGAAGCAGACTCCCTGCTGAGCAGGGAGCCTAGTGCTCAATCCCAGGTCACTGAGATCATGAGCTGAGCCTAAGGCAGACACTTACCCTACTGAGCCACCCAGGTGCCCCTAAAGTTTTAATAATAGAAACAAGTGCCGTAGCATATACATTCTGAATTCCATAGAATCATGATTAAGACCAAATTGTCTCATTCATATACAGTCTCCGTGGAGCACAGAGAGGGGAAATGTTTGTAAATTCATTAGTGAATATTTATTTTCATTCCCTCTCGCTCTCTCTTTGTAATGTGGACTTCATGCTGTGTTTTACATATTAAATCGCCTCCATAAAGTTGTGAGACCTTGCCATGAGTTATTTAATCTGTCTATGCCTAAGTTTCTTCATCTTTAAGCAGTGATAGGGATGCCTGGGTAGCTGAGTCAGTTAAGGATCTGACTCTCGATTTCGGCTCAGGTCATGATCTCAGGGTTGTGAGATCAAGCCCTGAGAGGGGCTCTGCACCTGATGGGGAGCCTGCTTAAGATTCTCTCTTTGCCTCTCCCCGCCCCAAATCAACCAATCAATCAATCAGTGATAGCAACATGTATTTCATAGTGTTGACGTCTGGATCAGAGGAGCAAATATTTGTAAATTGCAAAGAACGGTGCCCAGGGCATAGAAAGTGGTATGATTATTTGTTAAATGAATAAAAGTAGCATTGCTCTCTTTGAGCATATTTCAGACTTCAGAAGGCTCTCAAAGAATGTTCGTGGGCACAGGGAATGATTCAGCTTGTGCAGTCACTCGGTATTTTTGAAGGTATATTCTCCTTGTTCAATCTGAGAAATATCAAGGGTCTTGCTTAAAACTTCAAAAGTGCCTCTGTTTCCACAAGGACTATGTGGCAATTGGTTGGGGGTGTGGGGATGTCACCCTTTAGTTTAAGTCAGGAATATAAATTTCAAAAACATACAAGGAGCCAGAGAGCCAAGTTTTGGTTTTGTACTCAAAGACTGGATGCCAAAGGGTCTGCATGGTGTGGAAAAACTGGCAGCTTTGAATAGGGTAGAGACTTTTTGTTTTTCATTTCTATGGTGGAACTTATCCATTAGCGCTGAACCTCGGTGATTGAGTCTTATTAAGGGGGGGGTGGCAACTAAGCCAGCTGCTTCCTTTAATGCCCCCTTTTACTTTTAAGGTGTTACAAGCTCGTAAGAGGAGCTTTTATAGATCCAGAGCTGGTTCTTGGATTTGTTTGTTGAACTTTAAGATCTGGCCAATCAAAGTGTTCCAGCATCACCATCCTGGGGGAGCTCATGTTAGAAATATAATCTCAGTGGCACCTGGGTGGCTCAGCCCGTTAAGTGTTTGCCTTCAGCTTGGGTCATGATCCAGGGTCCTGAGATGGAGACCCATGTAGGGCTCCCTGCTCAGCAGGGGGCCCGTTTTTTCCCTCTTCCTCTGCCCCTCCCCTTGCTTGTGCTCTCTGGCGCTCTCTGTCAAATAAATACTATAAAATCTTAAAAAAAAAAATATATATATATATATATATATATATATATATATATATATATACTCAAACCCCAATACCGTCTGAAACAGAATCCACATTTTAAAAAGATACAGCCTGAATTTAATCATGAACAATGTGTAGCAGATCACATACAAATTAGAATTATGTCTTTGTAGAATTTTAGAGCTTTAGAGGATCTTAAAAATCAGTGAATTCAACTGCTTTATTTTCTAGTTCAAAAGGCTTTAGGAAATAGTAGTTCAGTACCTGCTATGTGCCAGGTTTTTAAACTGTGTTGTGTCTACAAAGATAGATAGGATATATCCCTTTGTCTAAGGTCTCTTCAGAGAGGGGAGTGGAATGTAAACACAATGTAGAGACTGCTCTTCTAAAAGTAAATGCAGAGAGCTGTAGAGGAAACCCTTGATCCTAGACGAGAAAATCAAGGAAGCTTTCTCAGGCACAGTTACAGTAAGTGTGAGTCTTGAAGGATGAGTGAGTGTTTCTTTAGATCTGGATTATACATTTCTAACAGATAGGGCTATGAAGGAAACTTACATTTAGAGCCTTGAAAAACAATTGCCGCAGACTGGATGGCTTAAAAAATATTTTCTTTAAATTCTGGAAGCTAGAAGTCCGAAGTCAAGGTGTTGGAGGGTTGATTTTTTTTTTTAATTTGCCCCAGGGGTACAGGTCTGGGAATCATCAGGCTTACACAATTCACAGCACTCACCGTAGCACAAACCCTCCCCAATGTCCATCACCCAGCCACCCTATCCCTACCCTCCCACCCCCCAGTAACCCTCAGTTTGTTTCATGAGACTGAGGGTCTCTTATGGTTTGTCTCCTTCCCGATCCCATCTTGTTTCATTTTTCCCCTTCCTACCCCCCATGACCCCCTGCCCTGCCCCTCAAATTCCTCATATCAGAGAGATCATATGATAATTGTCTTTTCTGACTGACTGATTTCACTTAGCATAATAGGCAGGGTTGATTTCTTTTGAGTCCTCTCTCCTTGGCTTGTAGATGGCCATCTTTTGGTGTCATCACATGGTTTTTTCCTGTGTGTGTGTGTGTCTGTCATAGACTCTTTTTCCTATAGAAAGTCAGATTAGGGTGCGCCTGGATGGCTCAGTCAGTCAAGCATCTGTCTTCGGCTCAGGTCATGATCTGAGGGTCCTGGCATCGAGTCCTGCATCAGGCTCCCTACGCAGCAGTGAGTCTGCTTCTCCTCCTCCCTCTGTGATCTCTCTCACACTTACTCTTTCTCAAATAAATAAATAAAAATCTTAAAATAAATAAAGTCAGATTAGTATCCATCCATATGACCTGGTTTTATCTTAATTACCTTAAAGGTTCTGTTTCTCAGTACAGTTACATTCTGAGGTAATTAAGGTTAGGATTTCAACACTGGAATTTTGAGGGGACACAATTTAGCTTTTAACACTGAGGGAATTTTGAACATAAATTTGCCATCAAATTTTACCATAAATTGCTTTATTTATATGATTATTATAATGGCTATATGTTCCCAGTATGAAATCTAATTACTGGGTTTCAAAGTTAATAACCAGTATACCAAGTAACACTGCACATTTTGCTTCGACGGGAATGCCTCCTGGACACTCACGAATTCACCGTCAGCTGCGGTGTTTTCTTTTAGGACACAACATCCAACTTTTTTTTTTTTTTTAATTCCTTGAAGTCACCACTCAGTCAGGGCCAAGAGAGCGTATCCACCCAGAAAGAAAGAGTTCACCAAATAAAATGAAAATAGAACAGGAAGAAGAATTCAGTTTATAGAGAAAACCTGCCATCGTGATTTTTAGTTCAGATACCTATGAATTTATTTGGATAAAAAATTGGAAAAAGATAATATTCATGGCCAGAAGTATGTCTATCTGATTCTTCAATATGATTAAAAGTCAGGCTGTCATGTTAAAATGTCTCCTAACTCACAGAATGATTGCAGTCTTTGGCCCTTGCTAGAAAGGAATTATGCCAATACTTCTCAGTCCCCGGCAAGAGACTTTCTATAATTTTGTAAAAGTTATTATCCTATGAAAACCAGCTACACCAGACTCTCATAATCTTTACCAAAATCTCATTAAATCTCATTATCCTTGGTGGATTAGTCTCATGACAGTCTGATGTTTTGCCACAGACTTCTGCTCTGGATCTTTTGCCATAATGTCTGTAGTAGTTGGGTCACCATTGTATTAGCTTGGAATGCCATAACAAAGTAACAACAAAAATGTATTTTCTCACAGTTCTGGATGCTGGAAGTCTGCAATCAGGGTGGGGAAATGGCTGGGTTCTGGTGAAGTCTTCCTGATTTGCATGCAGAATGCCTTCCTCTTTCTTCCTCACCTCATAAGGACACCAATCCTATCAGATTAGGACCTGCCCTTATGACCTCATTTAACCTTAATTACCTCCTAAAGATCCTGTCTCTAGATACAGTCACGGTGTGGGGTAAGGCTTCAGCATTTGAATTTCAGGGGAATACAATTCAGTCCATAGCAACTAGTAAGCATTTACTGAGATACTGATGATGTACTAGGTACTATTACTAGCTGTACAGTACGTAAGATGCAAATCCGGGCATCAGGCAAACTTACCATGTTGGACCAATGTTCAAATCTGATGGTATCTAACACGTCCTGTGAAATTTTATTTAAATTCCCTCATTGTTGGGGCACCTGTGTGGCTCAGTGGGTTAAGCCTCTGCCTTCGGCTCAGGTCATGATCCCAGGGTCCTGGGATTGAGCCCCGCATCAGGCTCTCTGCCCAGCGGAGAGCCTGCTTCCCCCTTTCTCTCTGCCTGCCTCTCTGCCTACTTGTGATCTCTCTCTCTCTGTCAAATAAATAATAAATAAAATCTTAAAAAAATTAAAAATAAAAAAGTAAATTCCTTCATTGTTCAGAGTATTTAAGGAAGTTTTGATATTTGGCTCACATTAATTCTTTCTTTCTTTTTTAAATAACCATCTTGAAGAATTCGGCTCTTAGAGTGGTAGTGGTCTGAATGATGGAGGCGATCTTCCACAAGCTGCTTCTGTGTTCCGGTGATAGGAGTGACTGAGAGGGTAGCATTAAGGTCTGTGAGTGGTGTTGACTGAGCTGGGTCCCACTTTATCATGTGCCTAATTTGCCTCCCCTATTAATTTCCTCGGGCTGTCATAACAAAGTACTCTAAACGAAGTGGTTAAAAGCAAGAGAAGTTTATTTTCTCACAGGTCAGTCATCTGAAATCAAGATGGCAGCAGGGCTGTGCTCCCTCACGAGCCTGCAGGGAATTCTTCTTTGCCTCTTCCTGGCTTCTGCTGCTCTGCTGGTAACCTGTGGGTTTCCTTGGCTTACAGACGCATCACCCCAATCTTGCCTTCATCATCACATGGGTGCCCTCTCTGTGTGCCTCGGCTGCGTGGCCGTCATCTTCTAAGAACCCCAAGCATATAGGGTTAGGGGCACAGAATACTCCTCATCTTATTTCATGGGCCCTATTTCAAATTAGGTGTAATTTTGAGTATTAGGGATTAGGATTTCAATGTATCTTTTTTTGAGGGGAAGGGCACAATTCAACCCCTACCACCTCTGAAAAAGAAAATACTTTGAGAATGATTTTTGAAGATGGAAAATCTTTTGTTTTGACAAAAATATGCAGCCTGTAATCACTACCCATTTTCCAGACTCTTGCTAAAGATGTCTAAATAAAAGTGCTTAAGGTGTTTGTAGTTTCTATAAAAATAAAATTTCAAAGAACTTTTCTGCTGCTATAGTGGGTCATTCGAAAAGTCCAAAGAAGTTACTGTTTCTATGGATAGTTTTAAAATCAAGTTTTCATCCTATGCAATGTAATGATGATGAAAAAATTGTCTGCAGAGAAAATGCCTTGTTTTATATATTAATGTAATTTTATAAATCATATGAATTTTTAAAAGCCAAATTATCACAAATTCAGGATTGAATGACTTTTAGAAAACATTTGCTTTTTCCATAAAGTAGTAATATAGAAGATCAGATGTGAACATGACAAATTCGTGTGCTATTGATTTTTTAATTTTACTGCTCTAGAGTCAAAAGACGTGATTCTTAATTCTTCTAAAAAAGAGTTACTCTTTACATGTTTTAAAAAGCTCACGGCAATGTTAAGATTTTTCCCTCAACATGGTTCTATTTTTCTTGAAAGTATTGAAAAGGATGCTTACCTGCAACCTAATTCTCTTGCTCAGCTTTCTTATGGAATAATAAAAAAAAAAAAACCACATTGACAAATTCCTGTTGACTTACACATAGTGACTGTGCATTTTACATTTCTATTACATAATCGTGCTCACTGAATGATGTGATTGGGGACACAGCGTACCTACACTGCTGGGTAATTCTAACTCATTACGCAGGTTTGCGGGAGCTATGGAAGGAAAAAAACAGAAAATAAGAGTGATCTTCAGTGGCATTAAGTAGTTGTGGCAGTGAGAGACATAGGATGTAGCTAAAATCCCAATATTAGAGGATTTGTATGTGCATTGGGAGGGAGAGGAAGGTCTGTATCACTGCATCCGTATTCAGAACCATGCCTTTTTTATCATAAATTCTTGTAATGCTCCAGAAAATTGAACAATGTGTAGAATTAACAAATCTGATTCATGTGTAGGAAGGATAAATGCGCTTTGAATATATTTCTCGACATTTATATTGCACAAACATAACCAGGTAAAGAGCTGCCAATGAAATGCAGGTAAACTGAACCTGCTTTGCCTAAGTACCCCCGGAGTAAAGACCGTAAACGTACTATTTGTCTTGCCTATCTTGTAACTCTCAAAAACATAGCTTAATCAGACTTGGTAAAAAAGGACAGATTTAAGAGAAGATGTTTCTAGATTTTGGTGAGTGCTGTGACAGTATTAACGGGAATTCCTCCAAGTGGTCAAGGTGAACTTCCAAATTTGTAAGGGTTGACGAGAGAGATAAAACACTGACTTTCCTCTTTAACTGCTCATTGATGAGAAGTGTGGGACTTCTTAGTCATCTTAAGGAAAAACTAAAAGACTTCTTATGTATCTAGGAGGGTTCTATATAAAGAAAACATATAATGTGTTCCTGGAGAGTTTGGGAGCTATGTTATCACAGTTAGCATTACAATTTGTCTTTTAACACTAGCGGAACAGAGGGGCGCCTGGGTGGCTCAGTCGTTAAGTGTCTGCCTTCGGCTCAGGTCATGGTCCCGGGGTCCTGGGATCGAGCCCTGCGTCTGGCTCCCTGCTCAGCGGGAAGCCTGCTTCTCCCTCTCCCACTCCCCCTGCTTGTGTTCCCTCTCTCACTATGTCTGTCTCTGCCAAATAAATAAATAAATAATAAAAATCTTTAAAAAAATAAAAGCTTAAAGAAAAAAAAAAAAAGACCAGTGGAACAGAGAAACCTTATATTTGTCCTGTAGATCTATTCCGAGTATTACTCCCTAAACTCCTTAAACTCTTATTTATATACCCTCCCTTCCTTTCCCTTCCCCCCCTCCCTTCTTTCCTTTTTTTCTTTTTTTCTCACCCACCTTTCCAACCAGAAGGTAAGCTCAATAAAAGGAGGGAAGTTTTCTCTGCCGGAATAGCATGAGGATAAACAGGACTCAATTAGCCGAAGAGAGAAGAATATTCAGGCAGAAGGGACAGTGTGTGCATTTTTCCTAGTACCCATGAGAGGCTTAATGGAAATGGGTGTGTTTGAAACACACAGAACAGGAGGACAGGGAACAATCAGCCCACTTAAGAGATGTTAAAGATTCTCTCTTTGTCCTAAGAACAATGGAAAGACACTAAGTTTTTGGAGCAAGAGGTACTAAAGAAGATGATGCTATTTACAACTTGGAAGTGATTGCCTTCGCCGTAGTGTGGGGCACAGACTGGAAGAGGTCAGGAGTATGCCTTTTTCTAAATGGCCAAAGGAAGATGTGTCTATAGCAACAGCAAGTTTTCAGAGATTAGTAACATTGAGATCATAAGATGGCATTCTCCTAATACATGGCGTATCTCCTAAGACACGGCATTTGGCTCTTACAATTTTCCACACAATGTTCAAATAAGGTCTTGAATCAACTATATGAAGGCGTATCATCGGGGAATAAATAGACTGGAAATTCCAAGTGGCTTTTGCCATTGGCCTCCTTCCCATTAAATAAATAACTACTTTACATTATGATCCAGATTTCCATAGAAGCTTCATAATTCATAAAGTAAAGACAGTCTGTTTCCCAAGTAACCTTTGTGTTTCTGTGTAGCATGCATACAGAACTAGAGTTGTGGGTTTTTTTATTAATGCACACTACTGAGGCCGTCCTGATTAATGCACATCTCCTATGGGCCAGTGATTCAAAAATTAGTCCTAATCCTGAATGAGTAGAGTGACAAACACTGTTAAACCCTGATAGGGTTGCCTATCAGCAGAGAAGACTGTGGCAGAAATGTTTTGAAAACTTGCCCCTACATTACATATAATAAACAGGATTTCAACATGTACTCCATCACAAAAATAGAGTATTTTGTTTGTTTTGGAAACAAACTGAACTTTGTATTACAGTCTACAGTTTGGATTCTTTGGATAATAATCCTTTGCTTTGATTTTTCTGGGCTTCTTTGTAGCATTTCAAAGAAACTGTGAAGTCAGTCTCAGGCCTAAAAGGACTGTGAGGTTCTCTGAAAATTATAGTGTCTATATTCACCTGATTATTTTAGCCTCCTGGCTTACTTCAGATGTTCAGCCCTGGAGGGAGAGTTTAGCTCTGTCTGCTTTCTGATTAAAGTCATTCTTAAGCATGTTACATGGGATGCTGGAAATATATGTTCGTGGACTTCAGTATTCACAAATGACCATGCTATGACATTATTTTTAACTGTGTTACAATTGTTTGTTTTCAAAATTAGGAATTGACTTTACTTTTTCTATATTCATTATTTTTATACCATGCGGCTGTGCACAGTTTCATGAAAATTTTAATTAGAGATGAGAACTTGTCTGCACAGGTAATAGGTCTTGACAGAGACCTCTGAATTCTAGAGAGTTATGGAATATTTCAAAGTTTTAATGAGCCATAGATTTGGCTAAAACAAAGGTACGTTTGAAATCACATGATAGTTTAAACAAAAATTTTGCACAGTAATAGACCTTGAATAAATTATGTATTAGTTAGCCCTAAGTTCTTAAGGAATAAAATGTAACTCAACTTCTAAAGACACCAGGTCATATTGGGAATATTGCTATTTTAATTTTGCTATTTAATAATGAATGTGGTCTGTTTTAATATTTATGTTAACTTTTTTCAGACTGCCAATTCCTTTGGTCTCAAAGTATTATTATTGATAGAATATTTCTGATTATCTTAAAGGGAGAAGAGAGTTGTTTGTAAGTAAGTCTTGATGTCTTTGCCAAGTTCCTTTTTTCTGTCCCGTCTCTCTTCTATTTTTCATAGTTTGTGTGGAATCTTATCCTTTTTTATTTTTTAATACCATACTCCTCAAGTTGAAGGTCAGGGAGCCTTTTATAATGTTCTGTAAAGAAAACATATTTCTGTTAAGAACCACTTTTATTTGCACCAAGATAATGGGGGCTCTGTCCATGTTACAAACAATGAAAATTCCTCTCGATGGTTCAAAAGACATATTTATGAACACAGGACACATTGTTGGCTTTAAGTGCTGTTTTCACTTGTGAATGCTGAATAAGATAGCCAGAAGATCACATACCTTTAGCATGATTAGTGCTAGGGAGACTCATATTAAAACATGGGGGCAGTCAGGGAAGAATGGGTGTCAGAAAAGAAGAATGATAGGACCAAGGCTCTCTTTTGGAACCTGTGGGAGAGCTTTGGCACGTACCCAGTAAAATGGGCTGTCAAATCAAAAGTCTGCTCCAGTTAAAGCATCTTCTCTTGAACTGTAATGTATCAGTTGTGAATACTTCTCTTCTTACCTTGTGATTATTATATTTCATGGATTGAAACATATGCATATACTGCCATATATTCTTGAAATCATAGGATTAGAAATGATTTTCAGAATGCTTGCAGTTACTAGTCCTTTTGCTAAACTATATTTCAAAATCATGGCCCAACAATTGTTCTCTTGGAGTCATAAGATATTTAAGGCAGTAAAATCTGCCACAGTCTCTTTGTTAAGATGATAAAATGTTAAATAATTTTATTTAATTACTATTTATTTAGTTATTTATATAATTGAAGTCTTACTATGGTTGAATAGAGTGATATTGGAGATAATTCAGTGTGGTTTTTTTTTTCCTACTTCTATCAATTCTTTCTTTGTTTAGGTCCAAACTACTAAATCAGACTGCAGAGATATTTAATCTTTGTTAGTAACTTCAACTCTTAAATGAGGAATAGATTATTGATCTCCCAAGTAGAAAATGAAAATCAAGATAGCTTCATTAAAATCTTATAAACTATCTGGTATAGCTTCTTTGTTGACAGTAAATCTTTGCAAATAAATAAGGTAGCCCTAAAAACTAATCTAAAAACTACGCATATGTTATATTCTTAATGGTCTTGAGAATTACATTGAATACACATCTCTCAGTAAGGAGGGCTGTGGTGTGATACAATCCACAGGCATTGATGTGAAATCCTGACTGTGCCCATGACAAATTACTTAGTCTGTTTAAGCCTTTACTTCTTCATATGTAAAATGGGCATGATAATACTCACCACATAGGATTAACTTGAGTATGAAAGGAACTTTATCCCGAAGATACCTAAAAAAAACCCTCCATAAATCATGTCTGCCTGCCTCCTTCACTTCAATGAAAGGAAAAATATTCTTATTCCAAAATGATAGATTGCATTCACTTGGTCTGGAATATGTTATGTTTAAGACACTGTTGAAGTGCTATTACTAGATCTTTGGAATTATCTTCTATCCTAAAGGATAGAGACCTTTTCACTTTCCAATAGTTTAACATATTTAATATATTTTATATCTAATAGATATCTTATATATAGTATATATTTTTATTATATTTGAAATATTTCAACTGATAGATGACGTTTATCCTCTAGAGGCCAAGAAATACTGAAGACTGTCACTGACAAAAGTTCAAGACTTCGTCTGTAACTGTTCATTGCTGTTACAAGTTTTTGGACTTCCAAGGTTATCGTTATGTTTTAATCTGTTTAAAATATAGCTTCGTTTTGAATTAAAGCAATGAAATGGCTCATATTTTCTTCTGCCTCTTGCACCCTTTGTGTATAAGTCGACTTCAGGAATATTTGCCTGTCTCAAAGAGGAACTGTGGGTTCCTGAGTAGTTCAATAGTATTATGATCTCACTGCCAATATCTGTTGCTCACAAAAATGTCTATATTCTGTTCAATAGTGATAGCTAAATGACACTTTATTGAGACACTATAAATGGCAATACATCACGGTGTACATACTTCAGCTGATTTTATGAAAAGCCTTAATTTGATCCTAAAGGAGGGATGGTGACACATGAAATTGCTAAATATAGGACCATTGGAGAATTATCAGTGAAATAGAATGTTCTTCCATGGGACCACCAGGACTATGCACATAGAAAGTTTTGTTTACAGTAAACATAGGAATGCCTTTCTAGATGTTTTCTCCTATAGACATTTTAGTATATTGCATAATTGGAGCTATAGTTTCATTGCAGTGTCTACACATAGTGGAAAAGAGTAGGAGCTTGCCTGAGATGTATTTATTGTCTATGGGACAATTTTTATGTGTAGTCATGACTATGATAGATAGTAAACGAACCCATAAAACTGACCCTCAACAATTTACATGCACCTTTGTGAGCTGGCAGAAAGAGCCTTGGATTTATTATACACCTCTTTTTATTGCAAAGTTATAATTATATTGGTGCAGGAGATAGTCACAGAGCCCTAAACACAAAGTTGTCCAGCATCAGCCAGGCAAAGCAAGGGGTATTTTTGTATCATTTTACAAATGTTAAATCCTTTAAGGGTATCTTTCTTGGTCATCCAATTATTTAGTTTATTATTCATTCATATATTTCCCCCACCGGTACTACCAATTTGGGCTTTATGTAACATTTGAAAGCAGAATATTTTGCAGGTCTTATTATTTTAATATTATCAGAAATGTTATTTATTAAGTCCAGTTTTCCTCAATATTTTGTTAGTTTATTTTATCATTTTATTCTATTCTATTTTAGTTTAGTTTAGTTTAGTTTTAGAGGGGTAGGGAGAGAGGGAGAATTTTAAGCAGTCTCTACACCCAGCACAGACCCCGACGTGGGGCTTCATCTCACAACCTGGAGATCATGACCTGAGCTGAAACCAAGGGACAGAGACTTAACTGACTGAGCCACCCAGATGCCCCTCAGTATTTTATTTTAAATTTTACTTTGGATTGATGTGTCCAGATTATTTGCTTTTTTCTCTCTCACTTTTGCTTTCTCAGACTCTGTCTCTTTCTCTGTCTCTCGGTCTCTATGCTCCTTTATTTTGTTTCAAGATGAAAAACTATTTTGAAGTGTTAGGGTATTTTTTATATAAAAAAACCTCAGAATAATTTTTAACCAGAGATTTGGGGAAGGCTGAAATACATTCAGAGGGATTTGTTGGCGGGGGAGGAAGGATATTTAGCATGTGGAGTTCATATTTACAGGTCACTCAGTGCAAGCTCTGCTCCTTGAGCAAGGTTTTGTGAACATTGTCAAATGACATAGTCTCACAAAGCCTCAGCTTTTTCATCTGCTAAATAGAAATAATATGCTTCATATGGTTTTTCTAACAGGTAAATGAGGTAATACAAGAAAGGCAAGTAGTTTAGTACGTGGTGCATAGTAGGCACTGCAAAGTGTTAGTTACAATATGTGATAAATTCGTAATAGTCACATATTTGTTTTATAATCAATAAAGTATGTGAAGATTACTGAAAGCTAATTAAATGAAATATACTTTCTCTTATTAAATGTATATTAGGAGACTTAATCCTCTCTTCAAAATATAGCTTGGAGACCCTGCCTCAAAATACTTGTTCCAGGGGTGTCTGGGTGGGTCTGCCAATTAAGCATCTGACTCTTGATTTCCGCCCAGGTCACTGTTTCAGGGTTGTGAGATCAAGACCCGTTTCGGGCTCCATGCTGTGTATAAAGCCTGCTTAAGATTCTCTCTCTCTCTCCCTCTCCCTCTATCCCCACTCCCCCACACTTAAAAAAAAAATTTGTTCCATTGAAAAGAAGCTGTAACATACATTTTAATGTTTACATGAAGTAAGTGATTACCACATGTCAAGGAATTCTTCTCAGCGGACTTCATTCTCATCCCTTTTGTCGATCTTTTATGTGTCACTTCCTAGCATCGCAAAGAAGAAATAAGAACCTATGGCTTGAACTAGGAGATTGGCAGCAAGGTCCCACATTCAGAAAATTGCAGCTGGAAGTTCTTTTCCCCTTTGCTTCCATTTTGTCAAATTATTTAACTTGAAAAATGTTTACGAATATGCAATTTGTTTTTTTACATTATGCATCATTTTTTTTCTCAATGCCACTGCATGACTTTGAAACAGTTTTCTGTGGCTTGCTGTTTTGGTAGTCATATTACTGAAGACTGACCTGTAAGTTCAAACTTCTCTTCTTTAAAGTTAAAACATGGACCCATGTCTCAAAATAAGGTGCTTATTTGTTAACCAACGGAGGCATTCACAAATATCCTATATTCTATTCTCCAGAGCCTGTACAAAGTTTTAATATTATTCTTGACTTAATATTCTTTTTGAAGTATGTGCTTTATGTTAGGCCTTATCATGCATATTATACTATTTAATTATTATGAGAATCCCATATGATAAGCATTATTTCTCTCATTTTTTAAAATGAGGATTTGGAGTTTCAGTTTAACTAACTATGCTGTCACACAGTTGTTAAGTAGCAAAGCTGGAATTCAAGCCTATGTCCATCTGACTTCAAAACATATTTTCTTTCAATTCCACCATGCTGTGCCTGTACTTTTAAGTGAAATATCATGAATATCCTGGATCAAAGAAGAATCTTTATATTGCGAGAAACACTTGACTTATTGAACAGAGTTTCAGATGAACATACCCATTTAAATGCATTTGCATCTTGCTTAAAGGCAGTACTTTCCAAGGAAATGAAAATAAGCAATTAGATTTAATTTACTTGTAGGTGTACACCTAAGGCCATACCTACACCAGCCAAATAAATGGAGATTTTAGTATCTTTCACCAGGGAGCGGTAATATCTGTGTTGCCATTTTACAAAATGTATAATCGTACAATATATTTCCATTTAAAACAGTATAGAAGATTAAATCCACTCTGGCAGTGTATTTCTCATATTTCACTATTTTATTGAAGTATTGTAATGACTTTATCTGCCTTGGTATAGCATCTGAGTCTCACAAAAAGGAACAGATGAGAGCATGGACACCAAATGCCATTTAAATTACCTATATTTGGAAGAAATTGCTAATATTTTATAAATATAAAAATTGTTTTTCCAAAAATCGGTATTTGAAGATTGATAATGAGCATTGCTGATAAGTCTTTCTTTATTTTAGGAAACTAGTAATTAGTATTAATATTTCAAAACGAATACTTTGAAAAAATTGTCGAAAATTACTTTCTTCAGAGATGCCTGGGTGGCTTAGTCAGTTAAGCGTCTGCCTTTGGTTCAGGTCATGATCTCAGGGTCTTGGGATCGTGTCCCGTGTCGGGCTTTCTGCTCAGGAGGGAGTCTGCTTCTCCCTCTCCTTCTGTGATGTCTCTCATTTTTATTCTCTCTCAAATAAATAAATAATTCTTTTAAAATATTACTTTTTTCAGACTCAGCAGGAATAAAACCCAACTCCAAAGAGGGAATACTTTATTATTTATGCACTAAACAATTCTTATATGACAAATAATTATTTTCTGACAGCTACGGTAACTATTTTTTATTTACTGATGATGAATTACAAATATTATAGTTGAGGTTCTACAAATAAGCAATAAATATTGAAAAGAGAAGTGTCATATTGTTTGTTCTCCGTTCTTTAATTAATGAGGTGGATATTTGAATATTCAAGATAATTTCTCTCCTTACAATTTTATAAAACTTAAGATAGATTTTATATGTACTTCAGTTGTTGATTATTCTCTCTGTAGTGGGATGGGTTAACTCTGGTTGACTTTGTTTTTGATAATCATAAATTAGTAGTTTAAGGGCTCACAAGGTTATAAATCTATATTTTCAACTAAAATTTTTTGGAAATAATTATAAATTCACCATGTAACTGTGAGAAATAACTCAGAGAGGTCTCTTATACACTTTTTCTAGTTTCCTTTAATGGTAGCAATTGCAAAACTGTAGTGTACCATCATAACCAAGATATTGACATTGATTCAACCCTCCTATCTTATTCTGATTTCTCCAGTTTCACTTGTACTTGTCTGTTGAGTGTGTGTGTGTGTGTGTGTGTGTGTGTATTGAATCTGTAATTTTTTGAAAACTAGCAGTGTTCTCAGGAAGTCAGATAGTACATTAGATTGTTTCTAGTGTCCAGAAAGGTGTTTACTGGATAGGGATCTCTTAAAATGCATATTTAAAGCCCATAAAAGATCTTCGTGATAGGGTGCCTGGGTGGCTCAGTGGGTTAAAGCCTCTACCTTCTGCTCAGGTCATGATCTCAGGGTCCTGGGATCGAGTCCCGCATCGGGCTCTCTGCTCAGCAGGGAACGTGCTTCCTCCTCTCTCTCTGTCTGCCTCTCTGCCTACGTGTGATCCCTCTCTGTCATATAAATAAATAAATAAATCTAAAAAAAAAAAAGATCTTGCCGATATTAGTAGACTATTTGTTTAGTTTAAATTGCATTTTCATGATCAGAAGTTAAGTAAGAACCTCCTGGATTAAAAACCTTGAAGAATTTACCTCCGTTTCCGTTCACACTTCTTCCCCATGGATTAAAAGGATATACTGTTACACAGGATAGAATCATAAATTCAGCAGCCAAAAGGAACTTTATTGCTTGACTCTCCCTGACTCAGTTTAGCTTATATAAATGCATCAATCTCTTTTTTTTTATCACTTCCTTATTCATATATTTGGAAGATATTAAACCTATTAACACTGTGAAAGAAAGAATCTTTGTTTTCTAATTTAAGTGCTGTATCCTGCATGTATTAGTTTCATATTCCTCTCATTCTCTATAGTGGAAGTCACTCTATGAACTTCTGCCGTGTATCTTCACACTCCCTCTTCCTCTCCTCTCTCCCTCTCCCCCTGCCCCCCTTTCCTTCCCTCCTTCCTTCCTTCCATCCTCTGTGTGTTCACATATTTATGAAATCCTTACTTTATTCAAGGCCTAGTACTAGGTCTGAGGAAAATAGTTGATTAAACATAATACCTTATTTTCTGTAGCATATAACTTGATAATAGTCAGTCAGACATTATTATGGATTTTAGTCAAGCATAGACATGTACACACTCACTTGCTACAAGTACTCTCATGGATGTCAGTGCAAAAAAAGAAGGGGAATGTGAACTATTCTAACTGGAAGTGACTGGTTATCCAAAGATGTTTTGGAGGACTGCCTCTTCATGTCCATTTGGTACTCCAGACGATGTTTCCATATGAGTTAAAAACCAGAAGCCCTTCGTTTTCTCAAATAGTAAAACTCTGAAGTAAAATACCATGTTCCAATATAAATTTCTCACTTATAGGAGTAGAAAAACCTCAGTGGTCTGAACTATTTAGGGGATGGTCAATCCTAGCATGGGTATTAGAATATATATAAAAAATGAAGATCTGTCATTTTTATTGCCTATGGAAGAATCTATTTATGACTAACAATATTCTAAGTGAGGTCAAGTGGGGATCACCAAGATTCGTAATTGGAGTCTTCTTTCACCCTCCCCTAATGATGCTGGCCCCTTCTTTTCTTGTAATTGCATTGTGTGTATGTAAATTAATTTCTCTTCAGTGCTTTAGAATTTATTCTGTGAAGTAGTCTCATGTCAAATATTGTTTATATTATTCTCTTGTTTCAAGCTCCTGTTTCAAATTTTAGCTTTGGTTCTGCCAGCTTGATTGTCGTTGCATACGATGAAGCTGAAACTAAAAAGGTTCTACTCTAATTCTGTGTTCTGGAAAAAAAGAGGTGTAATGGTTCCTATGGTTGTGATTACGTATAGAGGTAGAAGGAAGTGTTTGCTTTATTGTAGACACAAGTTGGGTTTGGAGTACTGATTTAATGATCTTCAGTTGAGCAAAATTATTTAAGGAAGGTGATCTCCAGAATGCACAATGGTTACAAGGAATGTTCATTGCATGTTTGCTCAGCAAATAAATCAGAAAATGATTTTGTTAGGACTGTGTGCCATATGCTTGTCCCACAGCTTCCTTATGGAATCATAATCTTTCCTAACGTACATGGGTTGATAGTAAATACTAGTAAATACAATCATCATGTAGGATCCTTGATTTGTTCATACTTTGTTGGCTTTGAAAATTCAAGAAAATAATTAATAACATACTTAAAAATATTATTCTTTTCCTGAAGACATGCTTTATGTAGATTTAACATCCTTGGCTTAAGGAGCTCAAATCGTTGAACAAAATGGCCAAAAACAATGATCATAGTAACAGTAATAATAAATCTGTATTTTCACAGGGTTCTGGCTGAGGAATAACCTTTTACTTTGATAAAGAGATATGTAAGTGTGAGGGATTATAGGAAGAAACATTTTTGAAGAAATATTGGAGGGAGTATCTGTTTATGTTTGGAATACTGCCATTTTTACCATCAAGAAATTAGTATTGTCCATGACTTTAATTTACCTCTCCATTATACATTTAATCATTTTTATTCAATATAGCAGTATTAGAGCCTTCTGCTTGTTCCTAGTATCTGTCTCTCGTGTACTGGATGATTATAGCTATTCTTTAATCCTGATCAACTTTTCTTTCCTTCATTGTGACTTATTTAATTGCACCAATTTGAGTCAGAGTATTCTCTTGAGTTAAAATAACAGAATAAATAACACACTAAATAACAGAATAAATAAAGAACAGTGTTCTAAAAAATAAAAGATTATGGGGGGACACCTGTGTGGCTCAGTTGGTGAAATGTCTGACTTTGGTTCAGGTCATGATCTCGGGGTCCTGGGATCAAGCCCCATGTCGGGCTCCCCATGCAGTGGGGAGTCTGCTTATGCCTTTTCCTCTGCCCTTCCCCTTGCTCATACATGTGCTCTTTCTCACTCATAAATAAAGTCTTAAAAAAAAGATTATGACAATTAATGAAGATGCTTTTACTTTCATGTAAGTGGTTTATGATGGGCATCAAATTATTTCCCAGCTGCTTCTCTTAAATCTGTTGTGAAACGAGAGACCATTAGGTAGAGGACTCAATATAATGTCTGGAACAAAATAAGAGCTCAATAAATGTTACAGATTTTATCTTGGTTATTCTATAATTGAGAATACTTGAAGAGAGAAACAAAAAGGTCTAATGAGGGAGAGTAACATAGGATAACTATTTTCTATTGCTTTATAAATATGGTTCTTTTCACCAATGTATAAACATGTTTCTTATTTTCTCCTTTTTGGAATTCTATGTCAAGATAATGTCAGTGGAACAGTTAATCTTGGTTATCTGGAAGTGGAATGGGTGACTCACCTTTGATGTTAACCTTCACAGCTACATACCTTTGCCTGGATTAGCTCTGAAGTTTAGAAGAAATACCAGCATGGGGTTACTATGGGCTGAAGCTCTCATTGAACTATGTAGGTAGAATCAGCTCTTGGAACTGCTTCTGTCATCTTTTGGATTCAGTATGATATTTTATGTCTCCACTTTTTTTCAAATCTGGAATTAAAGTGGTTCTGGCTAAAAGCTAGTTCTAGTTTGGATAATTATGATTATCAAGCAGGTCTATATATTGAATATAAGTAGTTATTACTTACGTGCTTCATTTTCTTTCCTTCTCAATTATAAAATACTAAGGTAAAATGTATAATATTTATTGAATAGTTACTATGCGCTAGATATCATGTTGAGCCTTCTACATATATGATCTCGTGTTCACAACAAACACAGGAGGAACAGTTAGGAAATTCAGTTGGTGCCCGTGGGAAGTAGCGGCAAGTCAGTGGATACTCAGGGAATATAAACTGGTTCTCAAGATGGTCGATAAACTTTCTTCTCATATGATCTGCATTATTAAATCCTGAAAGTATATAATCCCCACTCTTAATGATTTATGAAATCATTGTAAGAATTTGTTAACTCTAATTTAATGATGCTCCATTGGTCATCTCCTTATTATCTGTATATGCGATTATTTTCTAATATGCTCAAGAGAGTATCACGGCTTCCTTTTTTTGGTGTAATTCATCACATAAGAAAATAAAAAATTGTGGACACTCATGCATTTGGTAGAGGAGAAAATATTATAAATTATTACTACAAATTGGAAGTAAAATGTTTCAACTTATGTTCTTACATTATTTTGATTCTAAAGACTGTACATAATTATTTCCACAGTGTGATATCTGTTGTATTTTAACTCTATTTCAAATTACCAATACTTTAAGATGAGCAATATAAAGAAATCAGAATAGGTGTGCAGAATGCTATTTACTATCTGTGGTTTTAAGTTAATGAAGCTAGAAAGAAAATCCATCATAACTTACTGATTGGATAGCTTAGTGTAAGTTATCTTTACATTTTTACCCATCTTTATTTTAAAAACAAAAAGGCTTCTATGAAGAATGTCATCAATTCACATGTTTACACAGATTTAACAGATATACATCATTCCAAACATACTTGCTAGCTTCTAACATTTGCTTACAAAGGCTGATGGTCTTTGTAGGCAACATTTATTCATTTACGTAGAGTTTTACAGATATCCTTTACATTTAATGCCTTTTTAACTATGCGAGTATCCTGATACATAGTTATCAAATAATAATGATGATGTTAAAAGTCTAGAAATGTTTTTAAAAGAAGAGCAGTTGACTTCTTGTATCGTATATGTAGCTTAGATAATTGTGGTCACTTCTGGGTGCCTGACTCTGGTACCCAGTATCACACCATCAGTTCTGAATGTGCTCATCTGTTAGAGAGTAAGCAACTGCACTTAGCTTGTCATAGGAACAAGCGATGAAAGGGTCCCCTTTATTGCCAAGCATTGTAAACTGAGAAGACATGATAAAGATACTTACAGATGAGCTCATCTCCCTGATTTTTAGTGCTTGAGGTGATGTCTTCTAGTAAGGCTATTATTGTTATCTTGATTCCAGGAGTTTGTGAAATTGTGAAAAAAGAGTATAGAAAATTTTTAAGAAAAGATCAATATTATTTAAGATGAAGGCAGTTTATAAGATCTTCCCTCAACAGTTTTTAGAAATATTATATTTTCGTACCAAAACCAGATAAAGACACCACTAAAAAGGAGAACTACAGGCTAATATCCCTGGTGAACATGGATGCAGAAATCTTCAACAAAATACTAATAAACTGAATCCGTGAGTACATTAAAAAAATCATTCACCACAGTCAAATGGGATTTATTCCTGGGTTGCAAGAGTGGCTCAGTATTTGTAAATCAATCAACGTGATCTATCACGTCAATAAGAGAAAGGATAAAAACCATATGATGATTAGAATAGATGCAGAAAAAGCATTTGACCAAGTACAACATCTATTCATAATAAAAGCCCTCAACAATGTAGGTTAAAAGGAACATACCTCAACGTATAATAAAGGCCATCTATGAAAAACCCACAGCTAACATCATCCTTAATGGGAAAAAACTGAGAGCTTTTCCCCTAAGGTCAGGAATAAGACAACGATGTCCACTCTCACCACTTTTATTCAGTATAGCACTAGAAGTCCTAGTCATAGCAATCAGACAACAAAAAAATATAAAAGGCACTCAGATCAGTAAGGAAGAAGTAAAACTTCCCCTATTTGCAGATGACATGATACTATATCTAGAAAAACCAAAAGACTCCACTAAAAAACTGCTACTACTGATAAACGAATTCAGTTAAGTTGCAGGATACAAAATCAAAGTACAGAAATTTGTTGCATTTCTATACACCAATAATGAAGCAGCAGAAAGGGAAATTAAGGGAACAATCCCATTTATAGTTGTACCCAAAATAATAAGATACCTAGGAATAAACCTGATCAAAGAGATGAAAGACCCGTACTCTGAAAACTATAAAATAGCGAGGAAAGAAATTGAAGATGACATAAAGAATTGAAAAGACATTCCATGCTCATGCTCTGCTATCCCAAGCAATCTAAATGCATTTAATGCAATGCCTATCAAAATACCAACAGCATTTTTCATGGAACTAAAACAAACAATCCTAAAATTTGCGTGGAACCACAAAAGACCCTGAAGAACCAAAGCCATCCTGAAAAAGAAAAGCTGGATCCAGCACAATTCTGGACTTCAAGTTACATTACAAAGCTGTTGTTGTCAGAATAGTATAGTATTGGCACAAAAATAAACACATAGATCAATGAAACAGACTAGAAAACCCTGAAATAGACCCACAATTATATGGTCGGTTAACCTTCAACAGAGCAGGAAAGACTATCCAATGGGAGCAAGACAGTCTCTTTAACAAATTGTTTTGGGGAAACTGGACAGCTACATGTAAAAGAAAGAAGTGAGTCTGCTTTCTTACCCCCCCCACACAAAAACAAATTCAAAAGAGATTAAAGACCTAAATGTGAGGCCTGAAACCATAAAAATCCTAGAAGAGAACACAGGCAGTGACTCCTTTGACATCAGCCATAGCAACTTTTTTCTCGATCTGTCTCTTGAGGCAAGGAAAACAAAAGTAAAAATAAACTATTGGGACTACAACAAAATACAACAGAATTTTCTGCACAGCAAAGGAGACAATCAACAGAATTAAAAAGCAACCTTTGGAATGGGAGAAGATGTGTGCAAACGACATATCTGGTAAAGGGTTAGTCTCCGAATTATTTAAAGAGCTTATCCAACTCAACACCCAAAAAGTAAATAATACAAATAAAAAAATGGGCAGAGGGCATGAACAGACATTTCTCCAAAGAGGACGTGCAGATGGCCAACAGACACATGAAATGATGTTCATCATCACTTACCATCACAGAAATGAAAATCAAAACTGCCAGGAGATATCACCTCACACCTGTCAGAATGGCTTAAAATAACAACACAAGAAACAACAGGTGTTGTTGGCAAGGATGTGGAAAAAAGAACCCTCGTGCACTCTTGGTGGGAATGCAAACTGGTGCGACCATTCTGGAAAAAAGTATGGTGGTTTCTCAAAAAGCCAAAAATAGAACTACTTTATGACCCAGCAATTGCACTAGTGGGTATTTACCCAAAGAATATGGAAAATTGATTCAGAGGGACACATGTATCCCTATGTGTTTAGCATCATTGATTGCAATAGATAAGATATGGAAGCAGCCCCAAGTGTCCATAGATTGAGGAATGGATAAAGATGTGATATGTGTGTATGTGTGTGATGTGTGTGTGTGTGTGTGAATATTATTCAGCTACAGAAAAGAATGAAATCTTGCCATTTCCAATGACATGGATGGAGCTAGAGAGCATAATGCTAAGTGAAAAAAGTCAGAAAAAGACAAACACCATATGATTTCACTGGTATGTGGAATTTAAGAAACAAAATAAATGAACAAAGGGGAAAGAAAAGGGTGAGAGAGAGAGAGAGAGAGAGAGAGAGAGAGAAAGACAAATCAAAAAACAGACTTAACTGTAGTAACAAATTGAGGGTTACCCTAGGAGAGGTGGGTGGAGGGATGGGTGAAATAGGTGATGGGGATTGAGGAGCGCACTTGTGATGAGCACCGGGTGTTGTATGGAAGTTTTGAATCACTATATGTACATCTGAAATTAATAAAGCACTGTATGTTTTAAAAAAAGAAACAGTAAAAGAAAAACATTATTTTATCTAAAATTAATATATTTACAATATCAAACAGAAATTGTTACCATCGGCTATAATTTCCATGTTCTCAAAACTGTTATTTACAACAAATTCCAGTCATTTGTTTCTTCCAACCTGGGATTAATTTTATCTCAAGGCAATTCTTTCTAGTTCAGTGACCCTCTGCCTTACAAACAGTTTTATTTGTAAATAATGATGTGTTTAAATGTTCGTGCTAACATTGTATTCATTATGAAAGAGATTATTTCTGATCTACTAAAGGGAAGAGATGGCTTATACTGTCTTTGTCAGCTTTCCCTCCTCTGAGATGCCGTTCCTGATTTCTCTGAGTCGCCTCCTTGGGAGTCTTTATTTCTTGCTGGTCAAATTTTATCTCTTGCCATACCAAAAACGTCCTTAGTCTAGTCAATTATTTCACCACCATCAGACTAAGTCGTATAAGGAGAAGATCCACGTTAGATTCATGTTTGTATTTCCAGTGTCCACCATTGTGCCTGGCATTATGTGTTCAACAAATAAATTTAAATGAGTATATACTTCTTTAATTGAGGTTTTGTTGAGTGCAGTTTTATAAATACAGGTAGTCCTGAAAATAATACCGCCTGCAAAAGTTTAATGCCTGATGAGCTGTCGTAGCTCTCCAGGGTCATGCCCCAGATGAACATATGCCAAGTTCCTGTGAAGGGTCCCTCCCCAGAAATGATGTTTTCAGAGGCAGTTGCTTCTACGTGGAGGAAAGGAAAGGATCAATTCTTAGATCTGTGCAAGGAGCTCTGAATCTCTGGAAACTACACTCGTGAGTAATAATACCTGCCGGTTTGCCCAGCTACTTTCCTTCCTCCTTTTCTTTCTTCTCCTTCAAGATTGGGCATTTTTGTATCTCATATTCGTGTTGGAAAGGAGCAGATTCAAGGACAGTAAAGGAAAAAGAGAGAGGAACTGAAGAGGAATAACATACACATATCACAATGTAGAGCGCATAGACCTGCTTAGCCCACTGAGAGTTAAACGTGGGATATAGAAATATCTTACAAGCTGGAGAATGTGAGGGCATCAGAGATTGTAGTTTGCAATCACTAGGTACAATTACACATCAGAAAGTTTTCTTCAGAGAAAATGCTCTCAACCAAATGAAAAGGTAGGGAGGTGTTTTTGGAATGTTCACAATGTCTTTTATACCTCTATTATTACGAAGGAAAGCTTATGTCGCTTCTTACGTTAGTACTGATGTGACATATGTAATCAGATTTTCAAGTTTTTTTTTAAAATTTATTTCATACCTATTTCCTCTGAAGAATGATCATCAAGGATGGAGGGAAGGTGGGAAACTCCACTGTTTTAAAACTGTGTACCTTAGATTTCTTCTCTCTGAAATTTTTGGGACAGAAATGTAAAAGTTTATTGTGAACTCTGATAATCAGACAATAATTCTGCCACTCTGCCCTGTAATGCTTGCTCAATGTTTTGTTTGTTTAATCTTTTCTACCACCTTGCCTCCTTCAAAACGCGCCCTGTGGCCCCATCCTCCAGGCACTCACATTCTGCTTTCCAAATTGACTGGCAGCTAATCTTATAAATGAATCCATTCTAATGGTTGCTGATATGATACTAGGGCTTGAGGTCAATCCTTCCACCTAGTTAAGTTGTTAAAATTTTTTAAAAGAGGCAGTCTGATAAACTGAAATGAGCATGAGGACACCAGCCAAACAGGGTTGGAGTCCTAGTTTCACTACTAATTTTGTGATTTAAATAAGTTATTTTCATTTTAAGCCCCAGCCCAACAAATAGGATAGTAAAATTTTACCTATTCTATTTATTTCTCAAGGAACTAACTATTACAGTGGTATTATAAAGTGAAAAGGTACTATATACGACATTGAATGATTTAAAGACCTCCTTAGAAACAATGATTTAACCCAAAACAATGAAGATATATATGGTTTCTGCAACTCTTCCTGGTACGAAGCTTTGTGGGGTGTGCAGGAAGTACCACATAGAGAGATAGTAAATACATGCAGATCACTCTTATGAGGAGGACAATGATGAAAAATATTAGAATTAAAATCAAATACTGTAGGAGTTCAAAGGGAGCCATCACTTCTGAACTTCCGGCAAGAAGATATCTGAATCAGGGAGGTGTTCATTGAGGAGGTAACAGATAGACTTCCAAAAAAATGGTAAGGTTGTTTTGTTTTTTTTAAAGAGTTCGTTTATTTATGAGAAAGAGAGAGTGAGCACGAGTGGGAAGAGGAACAGAGGAAGAGGGAGAAGCAGGCTCCCCGCTGAGTAGGGAGCCTGATGCGGGACCCAGGACCCTGAGATAATGACCTGAGCTGAAGGCAGATGCTTAACTGACTGAGGCACCCAGGTACCCCCCCCCAAAATGGTCAGGTTTAAGCATAACACTAATGATGGTATTTAGAGCGATATACCATACAGCAAAGGCCTTTGAAATACAAAAGACTTTGACTGTATCCAAAAAAGAGTGTCAAGGAGGCTTCCTTTGGCAGAATTACTCTTGTCAGTTACGTGTAACTTAAGAATGTATACAACTGTAAAGGTACACAAGCAATAATAAAAGGCTTCAGGATTACGAGTAATTGACAGCAGGTTGCTTGATGTTTAGGAAATATATTTTTGGAAGTATTTTCTGAAATTAATATTTTAAGCCATATGTTTCAGAGTTTAGAAATAAAAATTTCGTGCCAGCATCATAGCCTACATATTAATCTTTCTGTAGGTGAAGGCATTTTTCAAACCAAATAAATATATGCATGTATTGTATTTATTGAAGAATGCCACACAATAAGAGAATTTAGTGACTGATACACTTAAGTACTGCACAGGACTTATTGCCCCAAATTTGGGGACCCAAGTCAAGATTTCATAAAACATTTTGATACTATATGTAGTGAATTGGTGATCGTCTTTGGTATGAACTCAAGTATTCTAGGATCTATATTCACTGGCTACGTGTTAAATTTTTAGTCTCTTTGTTGTTCTATATCCCACTCTCTTCTTTTAAATTCTTTTAGAAAGTGATACCTGTACTTGTTTGCTGACTAAAAAATTTAAAATCCACAATGGAATTTCACTTTCAGACCGGTCTTCCACACATTTCTATTCTTGGCTGAGAGTACTTCAAAAGACACCTCCCCACTCCAAATATAGACCTTTCCTTCCAGGTAAAACTCATCCTAATCACAATCAATCCTTATCGGTCAAAGCTCATCAGTATATTTTCATCTCCATCTATACCATTTCACAATGTTAAAAAAAAAAAAGGACTCTATCTGGATTAACATGGTTATTGAGCAAACCAGTGGTATTTAAACAACAGCAATGACTTGTGGAAAGTTCCATTGCAAACCAACTGTCTTTTTCTCAATTAATACATGTAACCTATGAGAAAGCATGTGATTTTAACATACAGAAGTTGACATTGCATAAAATTTAGAACTGCAGACATCAATAAGGCCCACTGATGCTCTGTAGCAAATGTTCTTTAAAAGCTATTTCTGACTTCTTTTTAGTCAAACAGGATCTATGGTTGATTTGTACGCAAAGTTTCTCCTTTCGAGTTTTTCCTCCTGGAGAAAACAGGGCTTCTCTGTCTCACCCAGGGCCCTACAGACCCTGCCCCTTCTATGGACCTCCTGTTTGTCGACTAACTTTTGCATGTTCCTTCTCCGCTGCTGTTTTCTGTGTCTGCTAACCCAGACCTCTCCCATCCATGATGTTTCCTCCCTCACCATACCTTCCAAAGCACACTCTCCCTCTGTGTCTCCAGATTTGAATCAGGAAGTGCTATTAGGTCAGCCCGTGACAAGGAGTGGTGTCTGGAAGGTCAGGGAGGGTTTCTGGCAGCAAAGAAGCATACTGTGCCAGGTTTCTTGAGCAAGAGTGGTGACTCCCTCCTCCCTCCTCCCAGCAGCTGAAAAGAGTCCAGAAACTGCAGCTCCTCCTTCCAGTGACACTTCCAGACATTTGCAAGAGCCAATCATACTCCAGGTGAATATTTTCAGACACCTGGGATGAGCTGATTTTTCATTTGTATAAATAGACCATAGAGCAAAGGGCAAAATATGGCAATCCCCGCCCCCCCCCCAATCTTGAGCTTGGTTCTCTGCATACAAAACTTAATTTTATATGTGAATAGACAGGTGAAGGCTTTCTAGTTTTATTCCACATCACGGTTTTGTTTTTAAAAACATCTTGAATTTTCTACTTTATTACCAATGATCTTACTACCTAGAACCATATATTACCTCTTCTATTTCTCTCTCTTGAAGATGATAATTTATAGGTTTCGGTAGGCCTTACGATAGAAAGAATATCCAAACCTATCACAGGCTCAGAGTGAATTCTCAAAGCCAGCCAGAATCAGAAAGGAAAAGATGCCCGAGTTTGTATTACGTGCTGATCCATGGTAGCATAGGCATGTAAATTTGCTTCTTAATGCCGTACACATTGATTTCTATGACATTTTAGAAACCGTAGCCAAAGGGTATGTTTTTATTCTTGAAAAATGCAGTGATTTAACTTGCTCTAGGTTTTAGACAATTCCAGTGTCTTGTTTTGGAGTTTTTAGTCACTGAATGCATGAAAAGGGAATGTTTCTATTTTGCCACCACCATTATGTTATCTTTTCCAGTGCAATTACAAGCTAATTCAGGGCTCTTTGTGTTAGACTAATAGCTTCTGATTCGCTGCTGTCACCCAGTACCTCTTCATGGACTTTTAATAACATTGCCGGTGCCCCCAGCACTCATCTACGGTGAGCATTTTTCTCTAAGTAGAGACTCATCTTTGGCAAATCATTAATGGAACATCAAAAAGATCCCATCTGTTAGAGTTACATATGGCCAAGATCAGAATTATCAAATATCTCATTTTTTTCTTTATTCTTTTTTTTTCTTTTTCTCCCTTTCTTATCCACACAATAAATGTAGTTGTCAGCAGGATAAGTTCATGCGCCGGATAAGGTCACAATTTCATTTAGTGACAACTTCCAACAGTACGAACTTACAAGGTTCGATTTATTAAAGAGTCAGAAGGGATAAGATCACTCCATGGCCAGCCTGATTTATCAGGGTTTGACTGGAGTACTTGAATAGAGAATGTCGTATTTCAAGTTTATGTTCAAAACTGTAGTTTAGTGTGTGTTATGACTGTATGACTCAAAAATGGAGAAGGAAAATTAGAAAAGGCATCCCTATAAGGCAATGTGTAGCCACTTACCAAGAACTATCATTTCCTGGGCCACACCGTGCTTTGAGATGGCTCAACGCCGCATGATATAAATGGGACTATTTGTCTTAAAATGCAGATGAAGCATGCTGTTATTAATGCCTGAGGAAACACACATAGAGTGGCAAAACTGCGGTTTGGCTGTGGAGACAATCAGCAGCGAAATGATCATCTAGCCTTTTCTGTATCTGGCGGGCAGCTGTCAAATGGTTAAACCATAAAACAGCAACAGCTCGGCCATACTTCAGCCACCTTGGCTGACTTTGAAAATGTTTTGAGATTTTTAGAATCTTTGAGCGCTTTTTGAACTCAGCATGACTTCGGGGCTGTCCATGTTTGATACCATGATGTATAATGTTTTCCAACCATGGAGAAAATATAAATACGGCTTCTGACGCTATAGCCTTCTGTTGTAGTAAGGCCTGATAAACTTTATAAGCTAATTCATGTGGCCTGCTTTAAAATTTGGTTCTATATTTAAAACCAAGTTCAAACCAACCCCAATTTTATTTTCAGCAAGTGAAATAGGATCTTCTGTCATCTCATTTATTGGCAACCATGTCCGTCTACGAAATCTGAGCCTGGAGTTAAGGGATGTTCTGTAAATACCGTATACATTTATGTCATCAATTTAATACTGAATTCGGTTGAAGCAGGTTGGCTGATAACCGTGCTAAAAGGCCCACATCTTGTCTGTTCCCCTTTGGTATACTACCGTTTTCATGCACTTGGCTTTCTAAAAAGGCGTCAAAAGGACCCTATGTAAAAGAAACAAAACAATGGCTTGGTTGTACCTTCAGTAAAATAAGATTTGAGGGTATCTCTCTTGACTTTAAGTATTTCTTTCCACCAGCGAAATGTCTTTTACTTGCGCAAAAAAAAAAAAAAATGGTTCGATATCTTAAAAGCTGCAGTATGTTTGGTAGTGATTTCGGACTTAGGGCTTTTTTTTTTTTTTAAAGGGAGGCTATCATAAGTCTTTGAGTAATCACAGACTTTTAAAAGTATGCATTATCAAGAAGATAAGAGAAACAGCCCTCAGCACTAACAATATTATCTTTTACCAAAATTGATTAGTTCATCCTATGTGTCTCAAATATTTTGTGTGAACTTACCCAGCATGTTAAAAAAAAAAATTAGACTTCTTTTTGAGGAATAGCTGCAAAAATATGAACTGGCTGAGAGGAAAAATCTTTATTTTTCAGCCTGCTCCATATTTCACAGATGAGGTAACATAAGTAAATGTAGTAAAATGCTGAGCAAATGAAATATATAGTTGTAATACAAAGAGAAGACACATATATTTTTTTAAAGATTTATTTATTTATTTATTTGATACAGAGAGAGAGATTACAAGTAGGCAGAGAGGCAGGCAGAGAGACAGGGAGAGGAGGAAGCAGGCTCCCTGCTGAGCAGAGAGCCCGATGTGGGCCTCTATCCCAGGACCCTGGGATCATGACCTGAGCCGAAGGCAGCGGCTTTAACCCACTGAGCCACCCAGGCACCCTTATTTTTTTTTTTAACGATTTTATTTATTTATTTCACAGCGGGAGAGAGATCACAAGGAGGCAGAGAGGCAGGCAGAGAGAGAGGGGGAAGCAGGCTCTCTGCTGAGCAGAGAGCCCGATGCAGGCCTCGATCCCAGGACCCTGAGATCATGACCTGAGCCGAAAGCAGAGGCTTTAACCCACTGAGCCACCCAGGCACCCAAGAGAAGACACATATTAAGGCAACTTTTTTTGTCCTTAAAATCAACTTTTAACTGTGCTAAAATTAAGTCTTCATCCAATCCACTATGTTCAGTTTGTATTTTGCCGTTACCACATGTCACCAATGATATTGGTTACCAGAGGATATACGGAAATTAAAAACTATACCTGTAGTTCACCTCTTGAGGTGAAAAAGGTTATCAAAAGGAAAGTACTAGGGAGTCATTAACTGCAAAATTGTGTAGCATTGGATTATACATGCCTTGGGAGTACTAGGAAAGGAGAACTCGGTTTGTTCTGGAGTTCAGAGACATCTGGTGAAAGAGAATAGCTTTGGGTTTGATTTTGCAACATTAATGGAGTTTATCAGGGCAGCCAGGAGTTCAGAGTGCCTGCCAGGTAACAAGAACAAGTCTCAGAAAGATGGGGGTTAAACTGGACATGAGGAGCAAGGTATAGTGAGGAAGGCTTTCTTGACTGGAAGGAAAAATATATATATTCTGGAAAGTGGAACAGAAGACACTGTGGAGCAGTGTTGTGGTTAGGATTCAGGCATAGATGCTCAAGTTGTGACGGTCAGAAGGGAGCTGCTAAAGGAACTTGTACCAGTGAGTGACCGTGGAGTTTTAGTACGTTTATCCTGACAGGGATTTGGAACCTGAATTGGAGCTATAGAGGGAATTGAGGCTGGTCCATAATTTACATCTGAGTTGATGAACCCTGGGGAATGCTCCTAAGGAAGGTGAATCCAGAAGATATTTGAACGGGAGATAAGCCAAGGTGTGGGGAGTGTTTGGGATGGAAGTGCTAAGAGGGGATGTGACCACAGACACTGGTGAACGGTTAGATGGGCGGATGCAAGTATGTGGACATGCTCTTAGAATGCTTCAGTGTCTTTTTGGTGAAGTAGTAAATACTTATTAGGCACTTTACATGTGTTATGTGAATTAATCCTCCCAGCAGTCCTATGAAGAAGATAATATAATTCCTTTTTTTGTATGCAGAAACTGAAGTTCAAAGGGTTAAAGATCACATGGCTTGTGTTCGGGATCTCATGGCTTGTTGAACTGACAATTACTTCTCCCGTTCAGTTTTGAACTCACTGACCTCCAGATCCCTTTCACTCCAGATACCTATGATTTCCATCTTATCAAAAGAGATCTTTCTGGTTCTTTTTTCATTTTCATGAATTTTCAGATTACTTGATTCATTCCTCCTCCTTTACATTCTCGGTCAATCCATTGGCTGCTATATCCAGTTTCTTTTCTATTCTCTTGCACTTTTCCTGTTTCTTTTTTTCTTTTTTAAGGATTTATACATTTACTTGTAAGAGAGAGAAAGAGAGTGGAGAAAGGGGCAGAGGGATAGAATATCCAAGCAGACTTCCACTGAGCATGGAGCTGGGCTCGGGCCAAATACCCATGAGATCAGGACGTGAGCCTAAACCGAGAGTCAGATGCTCAACTGACTGAGCTACCCAGGCACTCCACTTCTACTAATTTTCTGAGACTGCTCCTCTATTACTCTGCCTTTTGAAGAACCTTAGAACTCTGTCCTAGGTCTTCTTACTTTATTGTGATACACTCTGTCCCAGATGAACAGTCTTATGGCTTTTATTACCATATGCAAGCTAGTAAAATACCAAAATTTATCACTCTAATTAAGACCTTGCTTCTGAATCCCAGCCTTGTACCTCCCCACCTCTTGCCTTCATTACAGCCACTTTTTTTTTTTTAAGATTTTATTTGTTTGTTCATGACAGATTGAGAGAGAGAGAGACAGAGGGAGAAGCAGGCTTCCCGTGGAGCAGGAAGCCCGATGCGGGATCAATCCCAGGACCCTGGGATCACAACCTGAGCCAAAGGCAGATGCTCAAATGACTGAGCCACCCAGACACCCTACTTATAGCAACTTTGATCTCAGTATTTCCAAACTATAACTCCTCATCTTATCCTTCAATTTTTTTTTTTTGCATGTGTTCTTTATCTCAAAAGGTACATGACCATTGGTCCATTTGCTGAAGCCAGATACCTGAACATTATTGTTGGATTTTCCCTTCCCTAACTCCTAAAAGCTAAATAATCACTAGGTTCTATGATGTCTACTTCCCAAGCCTTATGAATTACATTTCCTGAAATTTGTCCAAGGTACAGGCTTGTTTTGTTTGTGGCTTTATGCTTGGGCATAACCCACTGCCTGATATTTGGTAGACACCAAATAAATATTAGTAGAATTAAAGAATAAATAAACTAAGGTATGAAGGCAAAAAAGAACAAATAAACAAATTAAGAATTGGAGATTTGCTTCCTGATTTTGGTATATCTGATCTTTTCAAGTTAAACATCCATTTTCATGATAAACTGTTGGACGTGGGTCTTTGAGCTACAACCCGTGTTCTTTTTACCTCTCGTGATATATCTGGGGTAAGAAAATCATGGTGTCATGGGCACCTTACTAAGTAGCAAGTGAGTGCAAAATCCTCTTTACCAAGGACAAAGCAAAGACTCAGAAAAGATAATTTTTCTATTCAAGGTCATTTAGCTGGTTATTGATAGAGTTGACTAAGCGTTAATCTTGTTTTTAGTGCAATAATATTTACTCTATTTCATGACACTTACTAATCTTTGAAAAAATTTAAATATTATATTGTTAAGCAACATCTAAGTTAAATTAAATATAACTTCCATTTATGCGATGTCTTATTTCTCCGTTATTAACCTGTGCAGCCTTGGTAGTGTGTAAATGCTAATTATTTGCATTGTTCTTGCGGTTTTCTCTAACACTATTGTGAATAAATGAATATTTTTATTTAAATACCTCAGCAACAGAATGGATTTCCCCAAACCTCAAAATAACTTCCTTATAAGCAAGAAAGGAGACTGGGATTTGCCTATTTGCCTAATAAAGTTGAAAAGATTGTCTTGTTAGCTTGAACATTTATTGGACCTTCTGTTATGGTCATGTTTAAGAGCTCATAAAAGTAGTTCTGGTTTGCTTAAAATTTTAATGCATAGTCAAAGACACCTCAAGAACTTGGGCGATATTTAGGTATCACTTTATGATCTGCCCTAAGTTTGTAGTTCTTAATCCATTAAAAGAAAGAGCTACTTGTAAATCCACAGGTATAGATAAGAAGTCACTATTTGACTGAGTCTGAACCCTTCTCAAATGAAAAATGTCAGTGGCAAAAAGAGAGGACGAATTACTTTTTTAAAAAGGTTTTCAAAGATCCTCTGATTTCTCTGGTATCACTTAAATGTGACATGACATTTTTTGGTTTGTAAAAACAAGCAAAATATTTGGGCATCATTTGTATATAGAAAAAATCATTCTTAGCTAGAGTTTAGCAGAGGAATTGAAATGTATTTTATCTTTAAATGATAAATTATAAAGAAATTGCTTAAAATTTAAGTATGGTTGAAAAATTCAAAGAACTACCAGAAATTAAAGTTTCTTTTCAAATAGAAAAAAGATCTTAAAGATTTAAATAAGTACATTATCACATATGAACATGAGTGTATGCATTGAGGGACATTTTCCACCGAGTCCTTCTTGACAACATAGTAGATTGTTAGCTATCCTCTGTCTTGGAGAATTTTGTGAATAAGGCCTCTGATTCCAGTGCATTAACCAAAAAGAATTGGAGATTTGTTTGTATAGGATGAAAAACATTTTCAGAGGAAAATCTCAGAAATGGGTTTGTTTTTCTACCTACAGAAAACAAATTATTTTTTCCATATTCCTTGGACCCTGGATTTGACATTTAAGCATTAATATATTATTTGTTGCACGTATTCAGTTTATAAAGCTACATTTCAGAAGCTCAGACTTAAAGAATCTTTTTTGGGTCCATTTTCCTAATTACTGATCATCTTTAGCTACTGATTTATTAGAATGAAAAGAAGAGGAGGGGAATGTGTGTGTCTGTCTTAATGAGTTTAATGAGTTCTTCCATTTTTAGTGTATTTGACAAGTGGGAGAGACACAGAGTATGAGAAGAAGGGAGAATAGAAGTGTCGTCCCTGAATTGACATTGTTTACAGTGAACTTGGGATTGTTATTTCCATTGTATCTTCATTGTCTCAATACAAATAAATTTATATTTTCATAATGGACATAATGAAACCATGACACAATACTTAACTGACTGTGACTTACATACTTTGATTTGGGTTTTCAGGATGAGCAATAATAAAAACATGAAAAGTAATATCTGGTATTTTTAACTGGTGTTAAATGGAGGAACAAATGTAAAGGACTAAAGGACATATCTAACTGAACTCAGACTGATGGCATTGCTTGTAAAAACATCAAGATTAAATCTACATATTTAAAGTTATAGACTTTATACGAAAAGTGTATATGAAAAGAAATTAAGGCCAGAGTAAGGCAAAAATTTTATAATATATTACCTACCATGACTTATATATCACTTAGAAAATGTAATTACTGAATACATTGTGTTTTATTTAAAACTTTTCTCAGCTACCTGTTTTTTTTTTAAGATTTTATTTATTTATTTGACAGAGAGAGATTATAAGTAGGCAGAGAGAGAGGAGGAAGCAGGCTCCCTGCTGAGCAGAGAGCCCGATGCGGGCCTCGATCCCAGGACCCTGAGATCATGACCTGAGCCGAAGGCAGAGGCTTTAACCCATTGAGCCACCCAGGTGCCCTCAGCTACCTGTTGTATGTGGGTTTCCGAGTATACTTCTTATTAGTCCATTCCTTCCCATTTTCATGTCTACTCTTGAGCAGGGTGAGAAGAAATATCAATAAAAAAATAAATTATATTATTAAGATTAACATTTTGAAATATAAAGCTTTGCTATGATAATATGGCATGGTAGTACTATCAGGACATAAATATCATAGATTTAATTATTTAACGGGAAAGACTCCCGTTCCTGATTGAGATTTTGTTGGTTTGTTTATCCCAGTTTTTAGGCTGATGGTTATTCTTTGACGTTTCAAAGCCTTCGCTTATTTATTTTTTATTAATTCATTTGTTTCTTAAATAAATTTCTTAAGTGAGCATTTTATGAATTCTTACTTTATGCCAGTGTTTATGTTATCTTTACTTCCTGTTTCATTTTAATGATCCTAATGTAATAATTTGGAAGGAATAAAAGGAAGAAGACCATCCAAAAAACTGGCTGTTTTATAAGGGTTGGTTTTTGTCCAGACTCTTTTGGTAACATAGAATCTATACCAAATACCAAATATTAAAAGGTAATGAATTTGATTAAACATTTTTTTGGGGGGAAAACGTACATCTTTACTTTTGTACATGTATTTTATTCCTAGAAACTAGTAGTAATTTCAGAAAATTGCCACGTGTTTTCAAAGACTCACCAGCTGTTGTTCACCACGAGTCCTGAGTAACTATAATAAAGTTATTGCATAAGATATATATTTTAATTATAAGTTTTAATTACATTGGTGATCAAATATAAAATTTTAACTCAGCGCTATCGTCCTCATGTTTTTTGCCTGCCTGTTTTGACATTAAAGCAGTGCTTTTTGAGGTGTTATTATTTCGGGTTCTTCAGGATTTACTAAATAGAATTGACTTCTGTAGATGAGGTGTAGAAAGAAGTTGGCCTAAATTCCAAATACAGTTCTAAGGATAAGTTTTCTTTTCCTCTCAGGATGGTAAGCTTAGTTGTTTTTCAGACAAGCACAATTAATTCTCTTAATACGAATCCTGAGAACGTTGTGTGTGTAAAGCAAACACACAAAAAACACAGGTGGCTGTGGGTAAGGCACATGTGAAAGTGCTCCAAACACCTCTTGTTTTCATTGTCTGCAGGAGAGCTGGAGGTATTTCAGAAGGACGGAGAACGGAAAATCCAGAGTCGGCAGCAACTTCCTGTGGGAACAACCTGGGGGCCATTTGCTGGGAAGATGGACCTGAATAATAATTCCTTGGTATGTAGATGTTCTGAGATGGTTGACTCAGTATTTTGTCATAGCTCAGAAATTATCTCTACTTGCTTCCCAGGGAAATCACTAAAAATAACAGTTTGTTTTTTCTTTTTCATGGGCCACAAAGCTTGGATATTTTCCAAGTGGTTTGTCTCTGACAGTAATACACGCAGAATTTAGAAGGAAACAGGTTAATCATACTAAATGGTTGTTTCGTAAGGTAATTTATAAGGTTGTTGCTTTATCTGCTTAGCCAGACTAATACTACTCACACTTAATAATATATACAAATGCTTTTATTTTTAAGATGACACAAATTAATTGTCATACATTACAGGTCTACATGAAGAACAAGAAATAAACAACCCTGTTATTCCTTGGTAATATTATTTGTACCTTTAAGAGCAAAGATGAATGGTTAGCATGATAACTTTTGTTAACTTCTTTGGGAAAATCTCTGTAAAATTTTCCTCTAGGTAAGCTTATATGGATCATTGATGAATACAGTGTTTTTAAAAAGTAGTGGAAAGATGGAATGTGTGGATACATTTAAAGTTCATTTTTTTTTTAAGATTTTATTTATTCATTTGACACAGATAGAGAGATTACAAGTAGGCAGAGAGGCAGGCAGAGAGAGAGGAGAGAGGAGGAAGCAGGCTCCCCGCTGAGCAGAGAGCCCGATGTGGGCCTCGATCCCAGGACCCTGGGATCATGACCTGAGCTGAAGGCAGCAGCTTTAACCCACTGAGCCACCCAGGCGCCCTAAAGTTCATTTCTTAATTGGATATTTTGGTTTTCTATTGCTGTTGTAGCAGATTACCCACCACAAACTCTGTGGCTTTAAAAAACACAAATGTATCATCTTGCATTGCTGTAGGTCTGAAGTCTGAAATGAATCTCACCGGGCTAACATTCAGTATCTGCAGGGCTGAGTTCCTCTCTAGGGTCTCTAGGGGTGAATCTGTTTCCTTCACTTTCCAGCTTTTCCGGACTGCCCACAGCTCTTGGCTCATGGCCCCCTGCCATCTTCAAAGCCAGCAATGGCCGATTGAGTCTTCATCATGTCCACGTTCTGACTCTGAGTCTTCGGGATCCCTCTCTCACATTTAAGAACACCTGTGATTATAGTGGGCCCAGCTGGGTAATCTAGGCTAATGGTCCTATTTTAAGGTCAGCTGATTAGTGATTTTAATTGCATCTGCTTCCTTAATTCCCTTTTGCTGTGTAAGGTAACATTCTCAAGTTCCAGCAATTTGGACATTAGGACCTCTCCTATTTAAGTGATAATACAAGTGATAAAACTTGGGGAGAAAAATGTCTTATATTATTTAGGAGATCCACAAATTATATAAATGAAATGAAAGTCTTTCTCTCTAAATGCCACTTATGTGGGAACATCTTATGGCTGCTAAATGACGCAGTCTACACTGTAGGGACATAAAAACTCCCAGAGGTGTTTGGACAAATATACTGAACTCAGCAACGTTGCATTCCTTCTTCCATTTGTTACATGAAAGAAATTCTTCTTCAAGTTTTTTCCATGAAAGAAACTGGTATGTGGAGATCTCTGCTTATTCAGGGCCACGTGGATGAGACAGAAGTTATTGGTTCCACTAAAAGTAATGAGTGGCATAAATAGGACCTATTGGTGTCACCAAACTTCTCAACAACATGGGAGATTCTAGGATGTGATGTTTACTGCCTAAATCCACACATTTGTCCATAAAAGGATGAAGTAGGAGATATCACATGTATTTAAGAACCAAACAGGTTGATAGCTAAGTATTTAATAATCAGGGCAATTTAATTCTTAGTGGACCAGTGCACCTACCTTCAAAAAAAACTTTGGGACGTGGCCCCACAAAACTGCAGTCCTTGGTTGGTTGGGTTGTATTAATTAGACTGTTCTATTGACTCCTTTGAGAGAACAATATTTACCACACAGATTTCTCAAGCAAAGGCAATAGGAAGATGGTCTACACACCAAAGGTTGAGTTAAATGCTATTCTAAACCCATTTTATCTGGAGGTTTCTATTGGTTCTCTAGCTTTACTTAAAAAGTGTTTTAGGCAATCAGATACTTATTTATCACTGCATATCAGTCACCAACATAAGCTTTAGTTACTTCTCTGATGTTTCTTCAAAAGCGTACTACCACTGAAGTAAAAGAAATGTTTCCCTTTTACCTCACCAAGATAAGATCTATATGAGAATTCAATTTTTGATTAATCTTTATGTAATTCTCTATCTATATATGTGCTTATATATGTAGGGTGGTATTTTATACATTTTTAGCATATCCTAAATTGTGATGGGTGGGAAGTAAACCTATTTGGGAAAGGTGAATTTTTCAATGAAACAATTTCCTACTTTTAGACAGATTTTTAAAATACTCCTCTACTAATCTAAGGATATTTTGTACCATATTTAATATTTTTAAAGAATTCGGTTTATAGAAACGAAGTTTTCAGGATTTTTGATATTATTGGAAGATTGAATACTCTTCAAGGTATCAAAAACCAGTAGTGGGTAATAGACTTTTAAAAGAAAATAATACTTGAGTTTTCTTTTTTTGCCTTAGGGTTTAAATATTTCATTCATGTGATTCCCTTATACTGTAGTATTTTTCTCTATTTAAAAACATAGTCGCTTTGCCACAATACACTTTAAAGTATTTTTCTATTGTAATAGCATTCTTTTTCAGAAATTACTTTTGACTTTGTCATTAAATATCCCTGGTACTACCGTTGATACTACCGTTCCTGCTATAGACCAGTGCAAACTCATTCTTTCCTATGCACTGTAGATAGGATACTGCATCCTCATTCCTTCCTATCCACTGTAGAAAGAATTCAGGATGGATTCATTCATCTAATCCTCAAAACAAACCTGTGAATTTGGGTGTATTTAAAATTGTGTTTTATAGATAAGAAAATAAAGGCTCAGGCCTTTTAATCCCAGATTCAGTATTTTTAAGGACCATGCCACACTGTCTTCTCAAGAGCATCTGTAACGTGATTGGAACATGATAAAATCATTCAGGATTTCTTCACTTAAATTCTAAATTTATAAAAATCTCTAGAGAAAATGTGCAATGATTAGAGGATGCTCTTTTTTTCTTACTTTAGGCAAAATATTTGACATGGTACTTCAAGGACTGTTTGGTGCAGTTACGAGTTAATTCAAAGGCTCCTGCGATTTCATTACCTTTATAATCTGGACAGGACTTCAACATGTATTTTATATCATGAAGATAAATTTTTCCTTATCATAAAATATATAGCCTCCTAAGCCTTCCTCACCCAGCCTTGAATCAAAATTTGGAATTAGCACTCTCCTAAATGCTTATTCGCCAACCAATGTAATGTAACTCTGCTCAGACTCATGGTGTTGGCTCAGGAGATTCAGCACACTAATTAATCCAACACAGTAATTAATTGAGTCACCATGCCAGATGTCAAATCCTTTTTATATCGTTCAAGTTCCCATCTTGAAGTGCATTAGCAATATGCCACCTTCTGCAGGAAGCCTTTGCAGCCCAGGCATTTGGATGTATATAGAACATTTTGAGAATTATATAGAAACCCCAAACAAATTGATTTGACAAAAAGTTATTCTTGGAATTATATAACACACCAAACATAGAAATAAATAATCTTTTGCCCACACCCCATTATCTTGTTAGATACCTCATGTTGCTGCCATTATTGAATCATTAAAACAACATGCAGTTAATACAGTCATTGGAGCAGATGTGGGTCAGAGGGAGAGAGAGGAGAGAGGGAAAGAGGAGATTTATAATAAGGAATTGGCTAATGTAATTATGGAAACTGGCCAGTCAAAAATCTTCCATGTGCGCCAGCAGGCTGGAGACCCAGGAGAGACAATAGTGCACTTGTAGTCCAAAGACTGGTAGGCAGAGACCCAGCAGAACCAATGGTGCAGATGAAGTTTGTTGCTTGGAGAAGCCAGTGTTTTTCTGCTTTTCAAGCCTTCGGCTGATTAGATGGGGCCCACCCACATTACAGAAGGCAATCTGCTTAACCTGGAGTTCACTGATTCACCCAGTCTCTGGGTGACCTGGGTGGCTCAGTCCTTAAGTGGCTGCCTTTGGCTCAGGTCATGATCCCAGGGTCATTGAGCCCTGGAATTGAGCCCTGCACCGAGTTCCCTGCTAAGTGGGAAAACTGCTTCTCCCTCCCTCCTGTTTGTGTTCCCTCTTGCTGCCTCTCTCTGTCAAATAAATAAATAAAATCTTAAAAAATAATGATAGTCTCATCCAAAATACCCTCCAAGCTGACACATAAAATTGCAGATCACAAGCTCCAAATGTCTATGATGCACTGTAAGTTTCAGCTTTTTCGGGTGTAATTGTATACCCCTGCATGGACTGTTAGCCAGTCAGTGAACCTACACTTTCTCTCCAACATCCCACCTCTGCACCAAGGAATAACTTACATTAAATGGTATCACGGTGACACAAACTTCATGTTTTTAAAAGTCCTGCAATTTATTCATTGAAAAACATCAAAGGACTACTGACAAGGAAGACAATTTAAAAATCACTTTAAATTGTGATCAATATTTGTCTTGGAGGTGTTTTAGAATTTCTATACTTATATATCATGCCTTCGAAGTTTTCCCATTTTCTCCTAAGGACAAAGGTCTTTGTTATATGCTAAATCTCTGCTATGTTAGCACATGATGAGTGCCTAATAAGTGTCAAACAACAGTGACTATTTGGAAGATTGGATATCTGGAATTTAAGTGACATTTGCCTTCTCTTGCTTTTGAATATATCAGCTGTCAGTAGCTAACTAGTCTAATTCAGCCAACTGCTGGAATTACACAACATGCATACTTAATTAAATAGAACATAAATAAAGTCCTACATTACTTGCTACATAATAGTAAATTCATCACAACCTATTAAATTCAACAAATGAAATCTGATGGAGAAGTCTCATTTTACTGATGCTGTTCAATCAGGATAGATTGTTTTATTTTCCCATATGGCATTTGTGACATTGAATTCTCCAAATGGAAAATACACATATAAAGAGTGCTATAGACAACATTTCATTAACTTAATGAAATAATGCAGGCATTAAATTGCACCTTAAAATTTTTAAGATAGTTACCGTCATAAAAATGTGGTTGAGGGCCGCCTGGGTGGCTCAGTCGTTCAGCATCTGCCTTTAGCTCAGGTCATGAACCCAGGATCCTGGGATCGAGCCCCACATCGGGTTCCCTGCCCAGCAGGCTTCTCCCTCTCCCACTTTCCTGCTTATGTTCCCTTTCTCGCTTTCTCTCTGTCAAATAAGTAAATAAAATATTTTTTTAAAAAGGTGGTTGAGGAAAGAATCAGTTTCCTGTTTCATATCATAGGAAACTATCAGAATTATTAGGTGCCTCCATCTCTCCTCTTCCAGGTCTAACTCTTTCAGTACCAATCTCTGATCCCATTCATTGCCAGTCTTCCAACTTCATGGTGTACACACCATGTAGCAAATACATCTCTACCCGTGTGTCTCTAGCATTCATCTGTATAGTCAAAGGCTGCTTAGTGGAATCATCTGTGACTTTCTAGTAGAGTACTTTTTTTCTCAGCCTCAGGAGCAAACTCACCACAAGCCAGGCAAGTTGGAAGTGCTGGAGAACTAATATTTTCTGAACCAATGAGGGACAGACGTTGGTGGATAAATACCCCCACTTCCTTGCCTCTCCATTCTGAGTGTTCTACACCATCTCTTAGAGTTTGGGAGCGCAAATGAGCTTCAGTTGGCTTTATAATGCCTTCCTTATGGCCTGCCTTCTCTTTCCTTCTCTGTCCTTTACTTCTCCATTCCTCTACTGAAATTTTGTGAGATCACCTCCCCAATGGACTGTTTACACTTAAATCAGTCTCATGGTAAGTTTTGGGGAAACTTAACAAAACAGCCTCTAAAATATAATAATGAAGTAAATTTGAAAGTAATCCAAATTATTGTTGAGATTCTAGAGAACATAGATATCTTTTAAAATTTCTATTATTCAGTTTTAGACCTCTGTCCCTGGCACATAATAGATATTCAATAAATGCTCTTTAAAATAATAATCTAATCTAATGGATTTCCTTACCATGAGCATTCTGATGGACCCTACCCATAGGCTCCCATCTCACCATCTCAATGATATAATTTTATGATTTTGCTGAGGCATGACTTTTTGTCGGGTCTTACATTTCCTTTCATCGATGTTGACATTGGGAAAAATCTCTTTCTTTTTAATATTCATTCTAATCTAGGCTCAGGACTACCATACTTGCCCACTTCTCATATCTCTCTGTGTCTTGGCTCTTTTGAATTTAACTGTGCATGTTTCCCAAAACACTCTGGTCTTTCTTCTCTTCTCCCTCTGTTCCCAGTGCCCCAGGGAGCTTATCCACTTGCAAAGCTTCAGCTAGTAATTTACAAATGACATTTAAATTAAAAAATCTCTAACCTTGGCTTTTTACCCTTTCTCTAATAGCACATTTCAACTGTTTTGTAAGCCTTTCCCACTGACTTGCTCCGACGATGTAGTCAAAAGGAGAGTTCGGTACTATTTCCACAGATTGCTTCTCTACTCCCCGACTTCCAACTTTTAGTCACCTTGTAAGTCTCTGTCTGCATCTCCTTTCCTACCTCTACAAGAAGTTCATCCTGTAAGTTATTCTGGATTTTGTCTCCATTTCTACCTCTCCTTCTCTCACTTCTCAGTTGTCCATTTATACATGTAGTAACACACGGACATGCACACACACCCCTCTTCTCTATTGCCTATAACTCCTACCCTTACTTTTCTCTTCATCTTCCAGGATTCTCGTTTTCACTTCCAGAAACCAAGGACGATAACCCCTGCTCTCTTCATGTCTGCTCTCTTCTTTCTGTTTCTGCTGCCACTGCTTTAGTTGAAACCTCCATCTTTTCTTCCCTGATTATCACAATATTCTCCTGTTATTTCTGCCTTCCTTCTTGTCTACTTTTCCTTTTACCCAAATCACAGTATGTCCTAAAAACAAAAGTGGTGTCATTTTTTTGTGCTGAAAATCATCCTAAAGGTCACAAGAGAACCCAGCGTCCTTGGTAAAACCTAAATGGACCTTCATGATACTCCACTCCTCAGCTCAGACCCCTTTTCCTCTCTCAGTGTGGAATTTCAGTCAACATCACCTACCTGCAGTGCCCTGAATATACTTTCTTCTCGCATCTCTGTGCATCTGGCCGTGTTGTTTCATCACGCTGGGAAGCTCTGTGTTCCCCCCTGCTGCTCCTATGTATCATCACACTGACTCCAGTTCTTCCTTGAAGACTCATTTGAAGTAGACCTTTCTTAAAGTCTGGAATAGATATGGACTTTTCAGTATTTCCACGATGCTCTAGGTCCACTAGGATAAGAGCTTTTGTCACATAATTGTGTCTGTTTACTTGTCTGTCTCCCCTGCAGACTATGTGTCTTTTATCTTTGCATCCTTTCTATCTAGAGCAATATCTGGCTTAGAGCACAGGCTCAATAAATAACCTTTAAAGAATTAGTAAATCAGTTCTTTCCTTTCACTTCTCTCTAGTGTCCGTGAATGATGCACATCTCTTTATTCAAGATCCTTCCATTATCCCCACCTCTTCCTACAGGTTTCTTTTGTTTTCTCAGGGATCTTACTTGATCTGCCCAACTTAGCAATACAATTACTGTTGTTAATACCATCTTATGCCTGTTTTTGTTTATATATTTATGTTTATTCTTAATCTCAGTTGAGTGTAAGACTCAGTAGGGCAGGATAACTGTATTTCTTCAGTTTTTACCCAATAAGGAGATACGTTCATGACGGTTTCTTGATAAATATTGACTAGTTTCAGTGTAAGATTCGTAACCCCTGAAGTGGTTAGGGAGGATGCAGTGTTGAGGTCTTTGAGGCAATTATGATTTGTTTACAGCGGAATCAGTTTTAGATCCCTCACTGTGACATGGGTGAAGGCCAAGAAGGTGTTCTGCTCTACCATGCTTTCTGTGAAGTCTCATCCAGCGTCTCTCTTTCCAGTGACAAACCATCTGGGAAATTCCATCTGTCTCTGCTTGGAAACTGAGGTGGCAGTCGCCCACTGTGAGCAATTTTCTATTAACTTCTTGGATAAGATCAGTCAGATTTATACTGAATTGATGGGAACCGTAAGAGCAGGGTTGTTCCAAGAGAAGACAAATGTACTGATTCCTCTAATTGGGCTTAAGCCAGTTTCATTCACGGATGCCCTTAGGTTCTAGTAGTGCAAGGACTTATAACCTTTTTAATTGTAGCCTCTTCCTCTTGGGAAGTGTTGGTGAAATTCATTATTGATGGAGGTTGTAGATTTGTCCCTTAGGGAGGCCAAGATCCTGGCTTCTCTTATACTTTATCTGCTTTGTGGAGAATTAATGGAAACTGAGTGGAAGCTGCTCCAAGAAGACATGAGACAAGACTTTTAATGCAGCAGAGCCTTGGAAAGTGACATATCGGTCTGGTTTTTAGAATTAGAGTAGGTTTCTTGTTTGTTTGTTTGTTATTTGTTTATTTGTGGGAGAGGAGAGAGGTTGGTATGGAATCCTACGTTGGTAAAGCCTTCCTGTAGAATATGAGTCAGAAAGGAAGAAACCAAACACCAAAGAATTATCTCACAGTTCAGATCTGTAGAGCCAAACCAGACAAGTCAGTTGCATATGGATCTGAAGGGACCGATTGTATTACAATGTAGGCATAGTGATGATGTTGGCAGTGGGTGGAATTATATTGTACTATGGGAAAATAATGTTGGAATGAAAATATAAATTGTGCTTTCCTGATAATTTGTACGTGCCTCCCAAACACACCTTTTGTGTGTAGCTAGTCTCTCTGAGAATCTCAGTCTCTCTTTGATTTATTGTTTCTTCTGATGGTGAAGTCTTTCCAGGTTCTCTATGTTTGGACTTGCATTTGAAAGGTGGGAACACAAAGACAATTCCTTGTCATTCCTTGTTACATGTAGTCAGTTTATTTATATTTTACTCACCTATGCCTGAAATGTAAACGCATTTTTGCCTTTGAATTATGATACTTGGCGAAACCTATTTACCTATACTTGGGCCAAATTTAAGTAAACAAAAAGTATCTTTTTCTTCATGTAAGATTATTCATTGTTCCCTTTCTCCAGAACTTAAGGAGAACTTTTATTGAAAATGATCTTTTCAGGGAATTATTAAAATGACTCCATGTTATGCTGCTGATTTAGTCAGTGTCTGGAAGGAGTAGCTATTCATATCATCATGTGACCGAAGTTGTTCCACTAAGAATATGTGTATAAATTTGAAGATACCGATGATTAGCATTACCTTTCTCAGAGAGTATAGGCATCGAAGACAAGTCTGGCTATTGGTTTATAGCTCCAGACACTCTTTATGTTCCTGTTTGTAGATCTTTTTCACACTTCATGGTCCCTCAGCGGGTGGAGATAGAATCTCTGCTCCCCCCCCCGCCAGGGGAGTCTGTCAAATTCTTAAGTGGTGAGGGAGTGTTTTGTAAAATATAACTCTATTGTTTTCATAACACAGCTTATAGAATATAAAGCTTGGAAAACATTTTGGCTGGAGGAGAAGTCAAGATGAGAAAGCACCGCGAGGAGCAGTTTGAAAAGTTGATCAAAATTTTCTGTTATTTGCTGATTTATCTGGCATGACTTTTAAAGTCTTTCTCTTTGATTTTTTTTTTGAAGAGTTGCCATTCCATAAGTCTTTTTAAAACAATCGGATTGTCATTGTGCACGTAGCCATGATTTGCATGGTTATGATAAATATTGTTCCAATGTTATGAGGATTTAGCAGTGATCTCAGCTAGGCATGATAATTAATACATTCAGTAACTGAATTGGTAACTGTGAAAGAATGGGCTATTTTGTATTTCTTCTGATTGGTCTTAAAAATCAGTATGACTTAGGGATAACTCTTGAAATACATTATAAAATAACAGACTCTGTTTTTAAACTATGAATAGGTGTTCCCAGGATGCCATTAATCAAATATAATTTAACCCGTACCTCTCAGTTGGCATTGACAATCTTTAGTATCGTATGGGGTTTTCCTGGTATAGGAAAGTCTGGGAATATGACCTTGTCTAAGCCACTCTTACAAGGCTCTATGTTGATATTGTATGATGGTCCACAGGCAAGAATTTTTGCATGTATTTCTAATAAGAGAAAAATAAAGTAATATTTTTTCAGTGCTTTTGGAACCTCCTTTTTTAAAAGATTTTATTTATTTATCTGACAGAGATAGATTACAAGTAGGCAGAGAGGCAGGCAGAGAGAGAGGAGGAAGCAGGCTCCCTGCTGAGCAGGGAGCCCGATGCGGGGCTCGATCCCAGGACCCCGAGATCATGACCTGAGCCGAAGCCAGAGGCTTAACCCACTGAGCCACCCAGGTGCCCCACTTTTAGAAACTTCTTAAATTATTTGAGAAACTCTCTTTTGGAATTAACGTGTTTTTGTTAATTTGTGTGTGGAATTTAAAATAATTATTTTTCATTTGATCTTACATCACTTTTCTCATAATGTCCTTGGGCCTACTTTGGCAAAACCACGGCTACTTGATTTTAGTAATTCGTATGTCTTTTATGCCATTTTATATGTGTTATACCTCTTTCTGTTGTAAAGGTCAGGCTCTCAAGTCAAGCACAGGGCTGCTTTGTGTGTATACTTTCTGGCTTTTCTCATACTCTCTATTCTTAGTTTCTGAGAGTCAGAAATGTGAGCACAGCTTATCTAGATGTCTCTGGTGCAGTGTCTCTCACAAGGCTGCCATCACCACGACAGTCAGGGTTGTGGTATCATCTAACTCTCAATTACAGGAAGATCTGCTTGCAAGTTCACAAGCATGGCTGTTGACTCAGTTCTTTGCCTCATGGATCTCTCTATGGAGCAACTCAAGTCACGGCAGCTGGCTTCTATTTGAACAAGTGAATGAGGGAGCAAAAGAAGGAGCCTAAGATGGAAGCCACAGTCTTTTTGTAGCCTAATCTTGGAAGTAGGATTCCATTACTTTTGTGGAATTCTATTTATTAGAATTCAGTCTCTGATCTGGCCCACACCGAAGGGACGACAACTGCACAAGGAGTTGAAACCAAAGGCTGGCTCACTGGAGCCACTTCAGAGTCTGTTTACCTTTAAGGGTAACCTGCATAAATAGTTACCCAACCTCGGGATAAAAAAAAAAAAAAAAGACTTTCAAGTAATAAGAGCAATGGGAGAAATCACAAAAGAAAGTCAAATTAATATGAATAGAAAAAATTAAAACATACATGATAAAGCACCATCACCAAAATCAAAGATTAACTGATTAGTAAAAGACAGTTGGTGAAAATGAGATCTATTTTATTCTCACCTTTGAAGCTAAATAAGGTTTTCCACATGGAAGGTGGTTAGTATCCTCTTGATTAATTTATTTAGAAATTGTGAGGATAGAGAAAGAGAAGTTAAGGTATATGAAGTGTGAGTTATACAAAATATAGTGGGAATTAGGAACCAGAAGCAGGTTGATTGCTGAGTGCTCCTTGTCTATTTTAGTAATTTTGAGAAACACACACTACCACATTGTAAAGATCAGAAATGGGGGAGAAAGTATGGAAGAGAGCCAATGATGTGGTCAGAGTAGCCTGATTCTACTCCCAACTGTTATTACCCAAAGTGGATATGCTATCTTGGGTAATCACAAATGCTCTCAGTTTCCTCATTTATAAAATGGATGTTATTATACCAGCTCAACATCATAGAGTTGTTGTAAAATTATATAAAATTATATGCATTTAGTCACTTTGAAAAAATATACAGATTGTTACATAGACCTAGATTACTTTTTATTATGCCCATGAATAGAAAATAGATTACCCATTCCTTTAAACAGCAGCTCCCCCTCAAGCAGTGCATCCAGCCTTTTCTCTTCTGTCCCCTCTCTGAACAGATTTGACAAGCACTTTGGCTGTCATTGTACATACACATCTTCATACACATGTGCACACATGTATTTATACACACACAGACACACACACACTTATTGATTAGCTAGTATGAGTCTAATGAAAACTCATAGTCTAGAGAAGTACAGGGTATGTACTTAGAGTATTTATCATCTGAGTACGATCACCAAGGAAGCAGAGCAAAAACATATATATGTTGCAAAAGAGAAAGAAAGGTTAAGTGGTCAAACTCCTTTTTGAATTATCCTGGCTTCTTTGTGTTTTCTTTTGGTAAGGAGTTATTCTTCAGGAGGCATTTCTCAGGTGTATGATTGTGGATTTCAGACAATTGGAAAAATAATTTACCCTGTCTGATTCACCCTGTCTGATTGAGTTAGGTTCGTATTTTAGAAACGTTAACTCAATTCTTTCATTATTTATGGCATTTTAGAGTTCAGTATAGAATGGAGTGAATAAGGCATTCATAACACAGGCAGTGACACGCCATGAAATATGAAGAAATGGGACTGAGTTCAGAAGAGCAAAGGCATTTCACATGCCTTAAGTTTTAGATTTTATTAAGAAGTCAAACGCCATTTGTTGCTCATTACCCTATGCATGAGCATTCTCCCATGGACAGGAGCAGCAAGAGTCCCTTGGGTGCAGATACTATATACTGTACTATATATATATATATATATATATATAATTCATATAGTATATATATACTATGTACCATATATACTACATACTATACTATATACTATACTATATATATGCTATATATAGTACATATAGTATATATACTACATACTACACACTATACTATATACTACATACTATACTATATACTATACTATATATATACACTAAATACCATATATACTATATACTACATACTATACTATATACTGTACCATATACTGTACTACATACTCTCGATAAGGCGTTACCACCTTGCGTCTTAGAGTTGCTGCTCCTCCCGCACGTGGAGCCCATTAGTCCCCACGAGGGCCCCGTGGTGATGTCCACATGCGCATCTGAGATAAGCGCCCGGTCCCACATACATGTTGAATGAAGTAGCTACACGAGGGAAGAAAAAATAAAAGAGGGCAGCATTTTCCTTCATTAGGGAAGTTCAGTGGTGGTGAAAAAGTTCTATTCCTTTATCTGAATATTGTCAGCAAGGAACACAGGCAGTTTTATAATCGTTGCCTTCCTTCAAAACTTTCTGAGCTTGACAGCTCTTCAAAGGAAGCAGGCAGGGGCAGGAATGTTCCCCATTTCACTGATCCTCCAGGAGGAGGAGGCGGGGGGGAGAGTGCAGGATGGGAGTCCAACAGTGGCCGGCTCCATCGCTTCATTAATCAGGTGGAGGCACTCTGAAAAATGTTTCTCTTTGGTTGCAGCCATCTATTTTTTGGTGTTAATCTGCGCCCCGTGGCAGGGTTTTGTGAAAGGAAACAATGAACAGTTGTATCGCCCCCCTCCCCCAATTGTCGTAGCCCCTGTCAGAAGGCTCCGAGGATGATGCAGGTCTGTATCAGCCTGATAAGGAAAAGAGGATTCCAAATGGCTTTGGAGAGCATCTGTGGGAGTAGAGTATGCCGTGTTGGACTAGACGAGCTGTGGAATACAGCAGAGGCCCTTAATGGGATCTTAAGGGTTCAGTGCCAGACCTTCTGCTGCTTCTTGAAGATTTTCTAAGGAAACACTGTGATGGTGAAATTCTGACTGTCAGAGGGGCTGAGGTTCAAGATGCTGTTTTAAGTTGCTTGCTCTGTAATCTGTGATTAGTCAATCCAGGACAAAAAGACAAAAACATTTTTTTAAAAAAGAAAGGAAACAAAAAAACCCTCAAGAAGCCTCCTAGAGTATATATGGAGGTCACTTTGAATCTGCTGACAATGAGTTTCCATGCCATTGTCATCATGAGCTCTGTGCAAGTGGCCAATGCATTTTATATACTGGAAGTTTCTATTTTATGGCTAGATGAAATATGAAACGATCTTGTATAATGCTGATTCCATTTTGGCAGGCTTTTGGATCCACATATGGTTCAGTTAAGCTGTTTTGGAGCCTAAGGTACCTTTGTTATTTATTGGGATTTTTTGTAAAGGCGATAAATGTGCTATTTTTGCTGTGGATTTTTAAAAAAAAATCCACATTAAATGCCCCCCCCAAAAAAAATTCATATAGCTTAAAGAATTCTAGTGAGCTTTAGGAACTGATCTACAGTTCCCAGNGTAAAGGCGATAAATGTGCTATTTTTGCTGTGGATTTTTTAAAAAAAATCCACATTAAATGCCCCCCCCAAAAAAATTCATATAGCTTAAAGAATTCTAGTGAGCTTTAGGAACTGATCTACAGTTCCCAGACAGCTAAAGTAAAATCATTCTGACCCAGGAAGAAAAACAACTAAAAGACAGCTGATGCTCCAGCAAAATAGAACCAATATTTTATAGTATACCACAATAAGAACATAAAAACGGAGCGCAGTTCGTGAATGGGGCCCGAAAAGCTGGCTTCCTATAAACAGGCTGTTATCTTTAAGTTTCTTTAGGCTTATGGATTCCGCTGGTTTGTTCTTTCATTCATTCCACTGTTATTCTGGCATGTGATAAATAAGCATACAGGCGTAAAGAGTCAAAAACAAAGTGGTTGTCAGAGGGCTGAATGATAGGCAGTGACCTTACATACCATGGGGAGTGCAGTGCTCAGTTAGGAAGTCAGTTGCCTAGAGGTGAAGGGTGCCCCTCAGCTGAGGTCTGACTGATAGGGGGAGACTCCCACTTCAACTTTCATCTCCTTGTTTTGGTGAGTTTAGCTCAGACTCTTAACTTTTGTTTAAAAGAATGTCTGCATGTAAAGATAAACCAGAAGGAAAGTGACATATTTACCAGTGTCATTTCAAACCACAACTTTTTCTTCCTAAAAAAAGCTCTGGAAGGAGAGATCTATGTGGATAATAACACTCAGACTTTGCCTTTGTGATGAGCAATCAGATTTTTTAATATGGTGATTTATTTTTATTTGAAGGTAATCATGAGATAAACTTGCTAGAAGGGGTATAGTCTAAACTTCTGGCCACTGGGTACATAAGGGACGAGATAAAAGAGAGGAGATGGACCCATTTTAATTTGTCACACTAACTAACCAAACTGTGTGCCTTCCAAGTTGTGTGTGTGTGTGTGTCTGTGTGTGTGTCTGTGTCTGTGTTTTAATCTTTTCTTACCAACAAATGAGTGGGTAGTAGAATATTATTTCATAACTATTTCATGGTCTTTCCCTGCTGTTATTTACAAGCAATTGAATGACTAACATCTATTTCTCAGATACATTGCACTAGACATCTTAAAGGAAAACTTGACTCAATATTACATGTACTATATGGCAGGAACTCTGCTAAGAAGCAGGGACACAAAAATCTGCATTTCTTCTCAAACAGAATTACTTCTTGGATGAGCACTTAAATAAACTGAATTCTAGCCAGAGCCTTTACATATTGCTTCAAACAAACATAACACACAAAAGGCCATATTTATAGGCACATACACACACATATATGGGGACCCACACACATAATAAATATTTGATTTTTAAGCCAAGAAATAAGATTAATATTTTAATTTTTACCTTGTCTATACTCTTAACTTTCCTAAGTAAAACAATCTCATGAAGTAAACTACTCCTATGTTGTTGAATGAGTTACACAAAATTAATCAATATTTTTCTTGTCATAGATTAGGCAACATTATAAATATTGATAATGTTTCTGTAACTTCCTTATTGCTCATGATTTCAGTATTTTATCTTATAGCAAAACACACAACTGCCAAAATATCATAAGGATATTTTAAGTAATAGGTAATTTGGAACAAGTGTAGAGCATTTAGGTGTATAAATCTACAATATGAAAAAGATGTTTATAATTCTTGACCAACTGGAGCATTATAGTGAGACCCAATTGTGTGAGTGACAAATATGGGAAGAAATGAAGAAGAAAATGTGAGAAATGAAAAAAATATGCAAGCAGCAAAACTCAAAATTCTCTCGTGTTATTTGATTTTCTCTCAGTTTTCATTTCTCCTTATTCTCTATTCTCCACAAGCCTGAATTATTGAGAACTGTCTATAACCTTCATTGTAATAGTGTAAAAATATTTTGTCATCATTAAAGACTTAATTTAATTGGGATGGAAACTAAATCTTCAATTTTAGTATTTATCTCTAGGCTTAAGAAATAAAGGGGCTTGGGAGTAATATTATTATTGTGAGGTATTGTTAACATTTGCTGCAGATCTTACATACCACTCACATTGTAGGGAACACAAGGGTACACTCTTGATTGTTATTTGTCTACCTCAATAGCCACTGAAGGCTTAAAAAGAGAAGCACATCATCTCTGTTCAGTTGGTGTGACAGCATCCAAAGGAATGGAATGCCTACTATTTTAGCAGCATCTTCTTGGTAGTTCTTTAATTATCTTTTGCTAGTGCATATGCAGTTATTTAAGGTTGCAAAGAAGGGAAATCAGTAGAAACAAGAAGTGTGGTCCATTTGAGTTGATCGATTACTACAAACTTTCACTTCCCTTATTTTTCTGTATTCCTTTACCCTGGTTGCTTCTGAAATGCATTGTAATGTGAGCTGAATGTTTTTTTTTTTTACCATCAATTAATACAAAATATTCATAATGTATATAGCACTTTAAAGTTTCTCAGCAATTTGCTTCTATTTTGCAGATGTGACTTCTCTCAAAATCCACATGATCCATGTTGACTAATTGAGAAATAATATAATTTTTTTAAACTAGTGAACCTAACGTGGTAAAAGTATTAGATTCTATCAGCACTTCATGTGGATATTAATGTTACAGAGAAGTGCTTTTATCATTGGGGTATATGGAAATAAAAGATTCCACTGTGAAATGACTGAATGCTCACTAACGTTGCTGAAGTTGGAGCTTTAAGAATGCTGTATATTGAATGCAATTGATATATACTAGAAAACTGATAAAAGAGCGGTAACTTCATAACTCCACAGGCATTAATTACATTTTTATAGTTTCCATTGATATTTATAATGCTCTTTATGCCATTAAAAATCTGATCCTAAATCAGGATGAAGTTTGTTATTATTCTGTATGCCCTTATTTATGAAATGGTAGGTGAGCCTTCTTTAGAATATTTTCTATTAACCATGCACTCAGTGAAATATAATGACTTCTGAAATAGCTAAAGAAGTGTTTTTTTTAAGTGACAATGTAATTAAAGGTGCTTCAGATTTAAAGAAAAAGATGTTTTAACACCAGTATTTCTGTCAAATTCTTGAAATAAACTGCATTGCATTTTTAATACAGCAATGCTTCCGGATGAAATTCTATCCATTCACGTACAAAGAGATCATCTTGGTTTTAAGCATTTAGGATCCAACATGGCTGTTCTTAATTTGTCATTGAGATGAGAATAAGGAAAATTAGGTTAGAAAGTAAAAACTAGCCTTAAGCTTTTTTAAAATGAAGAATTTATTTGAGTTAGTCCAGCTTTCCAAATTCTCCCTCTAATTCTTTGCTCCGTCTTTAAAAGAGAGACGGTACCACTATTTTGTCTTTGGCTCCTGTGTCAGGGAGTTGAGAGGTGAGGGCAGTGGGAGTGTATTTTCAGGATGCCACATGTGCACCCTTTGATCTGGGGTACTGCGAGCCTCAGAGAATAAGTCCAATCTTGATTTCTTTAGTCAATAATCCACTATCAGGTACCACTGCCCTGATTAGCAGACTGAAGAAAGAGAGCATATTGTAGATGTATGTTACAAAGATGAAAAATAGTGATGAGCCTGTTGGCAACAGAGTCAGCCCCTAGTTTCACTATGTGGCATTTGCTTTCTCTTCACATAAATCCCCTTAGCGTGTGAAGGAACAAAAACCAGTATTTCCATATGTTTTTCAACAAACTGATGATTTTCCCCCCAGAAAGTAGTTTCCTTTCTTTGTTTAATCCGTTACTGCAAAATGGAAACTGGAAAGAGAATTAGCAGGGTGCATCATGGTAGTTGCTAAGCGGGATTCAAATATAGCTGTGCCTGCTTAACATTCCTGCCATTCTGTGAACCAAGCCAATGGCTAACTCTTGTGAAGTGGTCCAAGTCTGGAAAACTAGTACCACACCTGTGCTTTTGCTATCTCTTCATCTGGTGTTACATAGATGAACAACGGTTCTTTGGATCTAGAGAGCCTCAGTATCCATCCGTTACCCATCAGTGATCATCCTCCCCAAAAATTTGGTTCTAAAAATTTTCTGAATTGTCTCCCACATATCCTCTTTTTCTTTGGTTAAAATAAAGGAGAGAATATCTCCAATCAGGTGAGGGTATACGCTGATGACAACTAATGTCTTTGGTCTCTTTAGATACATATTTGGGGTTTGTCCATGTGTATCATGTATTATGGTCTTGAGCTGGAAATGGAGGCTCTGAGGAGAAGACTAAAGAGGGGATAGATATCCTTTGTATCTAAGTCTTCACCAAATCTCACAATCCATTTCAAAATTAAATTTATCTACTGAAAAAATTAATTTTTGTGAGCATACTTTATGTAGAAAAATGCAAGTATAGATATAGTTGTATCATAAATACTTATGGTATGCTCATGTCCAATTGAAGTTATTTACTATTGTATTTGACCTTGATGATGGGACCAGTTTGATAAGGTTAAGGTCAATGACTGCATTATTTTTAGACAAGATACAAAGTGTAGAATGTTCTGTTTTGCTTTACTATGTTAACAACTAGTAGCGTTTAGAGTTCTCTATGCCCTGCTGATTTAAGCGATGCATTCATCCTGGGTGATTATCCAAAAGATTTCAGCACCTGTAATTAATCACCCATTTGAGAAAAGAAACACAAAGTAAGATATAGTTTGGCTTTTCCCCTCCCAGAAAAGCCTAGGCAGACTGTGAATAAGAAAACAATGCTAGCGATAATCATAATAATGCTTTCAACGTATATGAAAAAAATCACTGAAACAATCTTTTGATCACATTTACTAATTAATGCTCTTATATTGTTTGCTTAACTTTAAATGTTGTGTCATAATGGTAAGAAAAGGACTTGTTATCTCTGTTTTATAGAAGGAGAGGGAGTAGTGGCCTCTTTAGAGTTTAAAAGTAAGTTTCTAGCAAAATCATTTGTGTTCTCTTAATTATTTGAACTAATGATCACTAGTCTTTTTTTCATGCAAATACTTACTTGATCAATGTAATAAGCAGAAGAATCTTAGTAAGTAGCAATGGATTTATTCAACAGACCTTCCCAAAGATAAAAATCATCTACTAGATGCCATTATATCTATTAAGTTGTCATTAATTAGTTAAAAACAAGCTATCCTCACTCCTTTTTAGCTTGCATGTACTTCCTTATTTCTTTGAGAAGTAAACAATGAAATGTTAGTCATGAGTTTTTGTGTCCTGAGGCATAGAGACTAAAGAATCAATGAATCAGTGCAGTATAAAGATCTTATATTTGGAAGTTGAAAAAGCTACTTTTGAACAATTTCTGCATTAAGACGCCTTACATGGTGTCAGAAGAATATACCAAATCTGGGCCAAAGGAAACAAATCTTTTCTGTTTCTCGTGATGGAGATTAATTTATTAGATTGATGTCTGGTAGACTGCAAAGACCAGATGCATTTAACCTCGTTCAGTAGCTGGAACTAACCTGTTTACAAATACTCTAATTAGATCAAAACATAGAAATAACTGCAGTGGATGTAATCGGCAGAAAAAACAAATAAATGCACCTGCATCAATAATAAAGTAACATTTTCCCCCCCTGACATGTTCTTGGTACTGAAATCATTCTACACTTCCCTGTTCACTTAGAATCTAGTATTTTAAACTTTGAAAAATGACGTCAAGAACACCTAGGACCTCAAACTATGATTCTCAGTAACCTTGTTTTATCTCACTCAAATTTGTTTAGACCTAGTGAGGCCTGCTCTTTCCTGTCCCAGGATCTATTAATGATAATTACTTAGAATACTATCCCCCCTCTGTGATACCATCACATTATTGTGCGGTAGATTGTGATCGTATCCCAGCCTATTCTGTTTAACTCTGACACTCCTTCTATTATAGTGGGGCCTTGATAAGATCATGCCTGTTAGGATCAGACATTAGTTGGAATCAATATTTGAAAATGTGCCTGCTTTTGCTTAATAGTAAAGTTAGTGTTAGCATCAAAGTGAGATCATTTATTGGATGAGATTATATAACTTCATCTTGTCAAGGGTTCTTTCTAGTACTTTATACTCAAAAGCACAGAATGAGATCTTGGGGAAACCATAATTTTACTGACCAACCCACCTGGATATATTAGCTTTTAGGTAGGTATCCTACCCTAATGAGAATAAATGATATTTTAAAACTGATCTAGATCAGGAAAAAAAAAAGTGGGAAAGAAAGGGAGGCTATCTTCATAACTCTTCATTAATGAAACACAGTTAGTTGGGTGGTTCTGAACCAGGGGGACGGTTTTGTCCCTAAGGGACATCCGGTAGGGCCCAGAGACATTTTTGGTTGTCTCAGCCTGAGGGTGGGGGGCGGGGGCAGAGGAGGGAGAAGGAAACCATTGCTACCATGATTGAGTTGGTTGAGGCCAGAGTTATGGCTAAACCTCCTGCAAAGTACCGGCTAGCTTCCCGCAAAGGAGGATAATCTGGGTCGAGATGTCACAGTGCCAAGGTTGAGAAACAATGTACGCTGAATATATCAAAACGAGCTGTTTGGCAGCAACAGATTTCAGTTTTTAATAGGACCGACTGTCTGCCTGAGAGAAGCAAAAGCTGCAGCTCTGTGTGCTCCTCCTTCTCCTGGCTAGCAACATCTGGCAGACCGGTCATTAAGGAATTCTTCTAGGCATACGCAGCCAGAAATCTAGGTGGTTTCCTTCAAATTTGTGCTGAATGGAACTTTATTTATTTATTTATGAATGAATGAATGGAACTTTAGGGAGAAAAGGTAATGCGAGAAATCAGCCATTAATCCTTACCAGGGTACCGTCTTCTCCATTTGGAACGTATACCTAATATTTGACATGAATGAAATATGAAAGGGGATAGCCATATTTATCCCTTCCCCAAACTTCTTTTACCTCATGAGATTTGCTCACTCTTTGGTTATATATTTAGTGATATGTATGATTTGGTTATTTATTGATTATATATTATATATTATCTGGTTACAAACTCATGTATGAAAAAACACTGAGTATTATATCTTTATAATATTTGAGAGATGTTTGTCAAATGTTGAAAAAAGGAATTATTTTTTTTAAATAGTCTTTAACACTTACAGGGGAAAATAGGCAACAAGGTTACAGCATGTTTCTGAGAAATAAAGGAGAAGATGCCTTTCTTGGGTTCATGCATTTTATGATTACTTGCGTCTACACGACAGGGTTTTGTGACTAAGCTCTTTCATCTCCTAAGACAGTTAAGGGATTTTTTTTTTCCTTACACTTGTATTGTCGTGAGTCCTAAAAGCTTTTTCCCTGAATACTCAGATGGGAGCCGTGGAAAGGGGGCAGGAGGTGCCCATGGCAGGGGTACTGCGGAAGATCACACTTCTTTTGATGAAAGGTGACTTCCCAGCGGGTTGGAGAATAAACATATGGGCTGGAAGTGCTGGTTTGGGGAAAAGGCGCTGAAGTAAATCAGAGGGGAGTGTTCCACTGAAGTGGACTTAAGGGCTCACATCTCCGAACCGCACAACCTAGCAATTCATCGCTCATTCTCCACCCATTTTACCAGAGACGGCATGGAGTAACCCTCTGCAGACTACTGTATTCATAAGCCTTGTAAGACAAGGTTCTCTGTGAGACCTAAGAAGTTTCTAAGAAGTTGGCAGGTTAAACCAGTTTTCTTTCTGCTTGAGTTCTAAAATTCCTCATGACGTAAAATATATTTTTATCATGTCCCCACCCCCCTTTTTTGTTTAGTGTTACTTTTTTTTTTGAAGGACTCCGAATTCTATTTCAGCTTTTTTTTTTTTTGGCATCTGGAAAAAATGATTTTGCAAATGAAAAATATTATTTTTAAATACCAACAAATTCTAAGTTATAGTACTGTTTGGGAGTATATTCTGAATGGAAATAACAATGACGGGGTACTCCAAATGTTTTTAAGATTACTTTTGGAACTACAGTTATTCTCTTTTATAATTTTTCACTTTGTGTTTTTCTAAATTGTTCAAAATTATGCCTCTGTATCATCAACAGAGTCTATTTTACTCTGTCTAACCTAACAACAAGAAAAAAAAATTAAAGTAAATTCCTTCTTCCTGGTAAGTCCTGATCTGAACATGCTGAGAAAAAAGCCAATAGGGCAGTTAGTACTGTGTATAGACTGTTCTCTCCTCTGGTGTCGAACACACAGAGTAGCCTGGTTTAGACAGAGTTAAGTAAACGAAAGACAGCCCGTTGCTCCCAACCCTCTATCTCCTTGGGGTTCGCCAACAATCATTTCTTCTTATAGAATAAGATAAGTTTTCATGTGTTTGTGTTTGATGGATTAACAACAGAAAATTAAGGAATTTTACAAAAATTCCAACTTGGCAAATAGTAGCAACCCTTATCATGCAGAGGCCTGATAAAGCCCTCCGATAAAGCACCAGGGAAACTAGTCTGGACAATGTCTTGAAAAATACTAGGTATCTGACAGTGGTCTGCATCTCACCGTGAGAGTTGGTGATCAGTTAAACGCCAGCGCCGTATTAGAGAGCAGAACTGTCGTTCATAAGTCTGTGTTTCTGTCTTTAAAGGTAGGACATTGGTTATGATAAGGGGCAGGCGTATGGCTGTAAACACTGCATAATGGGGGCCAGGCTCCTTCCCCTGACCAATTTTGACTGCAAGCAAATGACTGTTTGGGAGAAGGAAAAGTACAATGGAATAAATAATACCACTTATAACTTGGGACAGGGAAACATTGGGACATAATCCAGACAGGGCCATGCTTCACACTCTAGTCCTTACAAATTATCAGCTATTTAATAGTTGTTACCATGCTATCTGATCTACATTAAAAAGTTTTTAAGAGACTTTATTGTTCCTGTTTTTTTGCTGGGCAGAGTTGGGGATTTCCATAGTAAGCACACAATGACCACAATACCATGTCTCTTAAAGAAGAAAGCACAAAACATCCTGGAGAATAGTGGTATCAACTCTTATTAAAGTCCATGGTTTCAGTTGTCCCCCCCACTTTCTATTTGTATCCGCACTCAGGGCTTTCTGGCTTCCGCTTTAAAGGTCTAGATCCCCAGTTCATTTCAACCTTGACTTATTGTTTGTTTTGAATAGATAACTGTCTGGTCTGAGTCCAATCATATATGTGCTCTGAATAGGAGTAGATGCATAGAAAGTAACTGTGTATGTATTTTACTCCATTCATCTACTCATTCATTTAACAGGCATTTATTTATTAGTAAGGAGTTATTAGGCATGGTCCTAGGCTCTGAAGATATTTCAGTGAACTTGAAGTAGACATTAATCTATTGTTATCCTAGAGATTATATTTTAGTGAGAAATGTGGACAGATAAGTGGGCAACTACTGTATAGTAGGTAATTAGTGATGATATTGTAAGTGCTAAAGAAGAGAATGTAGTATGTTAGAAGAATATATAATGTATATTTGGGAATTAAAAAATAGAAGTGATATCTAAGGGGAGGCCTATAGACTGAATAGGAATAAATTAGCTTAAGAGTATTTGGAGTTAGAAGGGGTTTGGCTGTGTGTGTGTGTGTGTGCGCGCGTTTGTGTGTATGTGTATGTGTTGGGGGTGGCAGAAATAGAGAATAATGCACAAAGGCCTACAGGCAAAAGAGAACACAGCCGACTTCAAGAACCATTGAGTTGTCCACTAAGATGAGATAACTCTATTCAGTTGAAAAACATTTCGGTGACAGACTAAATCATCAGCCTAGTACACAAACTCTACTGCAGATTATTTCCATGAAATTTTTTATTTTGTTTTGACTATCTAAGGATACTTCAAAATGTTATTAAAGATTAGCACTAGAAATAATCCTTTCTCCACTATTTTTTTCTACTACTAGGTTTTAGAGAAATATATGGAACTGAGCTATTGTGCTNAGATTAGCACTAGAAATAATCCTCTCTCCACTATTTTTTTCTACTACTAGGTTTTAGAGAAATATATGGAACTGAGCTATTGTGCTTAGATCATTAGAGGCGTCTCTGGAAGTTTCTGGGATCTCTTTATCACAACTGATCCAATATCAAAGAATATTTGGAATTCTTTGACCTTTTTATGTGAAGTGTTTTTTAGGCCCTTCTTCTTCTTCTTCTTCTTTTCCTTTTTTTTTTTTTTGAACAAATAAAGAAAAAACCCTTGCCCTCAGGGAGTTTACAATCTAATAAAGTCTTAACCAGAACAGATAGTTATTTTGAGGATTGAGTACAGAGGTGAAAGCTTAACACTCTTAGAGATGAATGGCACATAGATCGAATAAAAGTAAAGTTGGTACCTCACAACACTGAAAGGATTGCTTTGGCCATAAGCAAAAGAACTACCCTTTATTTCAAACTTGGAACTGTGGGCCTTTTACTACATTATACTACATTTACTACATTAAATTCAACATAAAAATAGTCAAAATGTCTTTAAGTAAGACTTAAGTAAGAATGCATTCCAAATGCCTTTTTTTTTTCTGTGATAAAGCCAAGAAAAAAATGACATAGAGTAAAAATATTGACTGCCCTTATTTTGTGAAAGTACTAGCAGGTACAGCATAATCCGGAAGGGAACCTTTTAGGTTCCCATATGGAGCATTTCTATAAAGCACAAATAACAATGAGAACTGTTGTACNAAAGTGCTCACAGGTCTCCTTTTAGGTTCCCATATGGAGCATTTCTATAAAGCACAAATAACAATGAGAACTGTTGTACAGTGTTATAAATTATAAACCAGGAAGAATAGATTAGTAGTGTAGACTATGATAATTTTTTAACCTTGGCACTATTGGAATTTGGAGCCAGGTAATTCTTTGGTGGAGAGCTGTCTTGTACGCTGTAGGATGCTTGGCAGAATCCTGGTCTTTACTAGATGCCAGGAGCATGCCCCTCGGTTGTGACACTGAAGAATTTCTCTAGGCATTGCCAAATGTCCCCTGGGTGGGGGTACAAAATTATCCCCATTTGAGACAGGGGAATAGAATATTTTCAGAGATCAGCAGTATGGATTATGACAACACAAGACCACCATGGAAAGGTTGAGAAAATCTACATACTGTGTTTTGTTTAGTTTTTAGCTCTAATCATTGGTTTTTGTTTGTTTTAAACTGGCTATTAGGCTATTACGTTTGGTGAGAATATATGCATTTGGAGGAAACTGAAGTCTAGGCTGGGTTTGAAAGATAAACCTATTTTATAAACCATGTAAGTAAGAGAAGAATTGGATTAGAATGCATTCGATAATATTTGATCTAAGGATTACTCTGCTTACATACATAGGGCAGAGACATGAATTCTGTCCTAATAGCCAATAGTTTCTGGTGTGGTGAAATCCGGGGCTGCTCAAGAATACTCCGTTTGTACAGAAAAGAGAGGATTCCTATGGCAAATCTAGGGAGAGTAGACTGGAAAATAAGAACGTATTTTTCTTCCTTCAGTAATCTTTCCCACCATAATTTTGAAAGCAGGTTTTATATTAAAAAAACAAAACAAAACTCATGTCAACCTAAGAGACAGTGTTCTGATTTCCCTCCTCCCCTCCTCTGAGTTGAAAGCACTTCATTCCACAAGACTCTCCATGTCCACCCTTTGGGGCCTGGTGTAACTTCAGTTTAAGGCTGCTGAAGGAGCACCGGATGTTGGGTTGGACTTCAATCTCAGTGGAAATGATGATGCTGGAATCAAACTTTCAATCTTTTCTAAATTTCTTTTTTATTGGCAGCTTGAATGGCCTACTTTATTCTTTTGCGGTAGGGCCTTCCATTAGGCATTTGTTTTGTTGACATGTGAATGCTCTTTTGTCAAAGATTAACCACACTGCCTCCTCACAGGCAGGATGCCATTTAAGATAGTTCTTTACTAAATTCTTAGAGTAAGGATGTATGTCAGGCCAGTCAGGGGGCAAGTTTAGGTGACAGCCGATGATGGGTAGGCTTGGGGGCTCTCTCCTCATTGACCTGTTGAGAACATGGCCACAGGCAGAATTCAGGAGAAACGCCTGATCCATAGTGCACACAGTTGAATGGGATTTAAGGGTTTCTAATCCCATTTATGTTTTAAAACCTTTAGTAGCTCAAAACGGGTTACAAAGCAGCTAGGCTGGACAGTCACCTGAAAGGTGAAAACCCCATGAAAGGGCTTGTACAAACCTAGTAGGTCTTGGATCTGAACCCCATGGACCGCCTCTAGTCCTGTGATTCAACCCCACCTGAACCTTTACAGTCCATATTTATATAAGGGTTTTTCATGCCATTAAGTTATAACAGAATGTCATTGGGTCATGCTCTGAAGGACAGAAATGGTGTGGGGAAAATGACAGTCCCAAGTTTTGTCATGTCATCCAGACTTGGTGAAATACATACAGCAAGAGTTTTCTTAAGCCTCAACAAAGAGACTATCTTGGCAATAGACCTACCACCATATGGCGGTGTTTTATACATAATCAGAAAAAATAACTTTTGCAAACAATTTTAGCTCCTTTGCCAGCAAAGCTCACAAAAACCTTAAGTTAAGAAAAGCTAGGGATTTGTTTAATATAGAAATTAGAATTGATTACAGGCAGAATGTTTGAGATGTTTGTGATATATTTAGATTAATAGAACTTTTTTATTGTTAAATCCCCTGTTTGGCCTCCAATCTCCTACTGCTAGCTTAGTTTTTGTGTCTTCACCTCACAAGCATGTTACTGAGTTACTCTTTCTTTTCCTCCTTTTTCTACTCTGCCATTCATATTCTTCCTGTCCCTGGCACTTTCCCTTTAACTCATCTTCCGATTCATTTTGTTTACAACACTGCTATCTTCCTCTTTCCTTTTCGAATTAGCTGCCGCGTACCACTCTGCCGCTGACTTTTATTATTTTGCCTTAGTTTGCTTTTGAGCTAGCTCGATACTTCATGTCCTTTTGCCGTGTGCTCTACCAGAGCACTGTGAGTGAGGAATATCTTTTGTCTCTGAAAAGCTGCATTTTAATTCGGTGACGTCACGGTGATGTGTCTGAGAAACCCCCTTTATTGTGTCCCACCATTATCAAGTAATTTTCCTTCCTTCTGTTGCAGATAAGGTGACTCTGTGCAGGGTAATAATGATCAGATCCATGACTGCTGTGTGTAAGTGTCTTATAGCTCCCAACTTGTGTCCACGCTACCATTGTGTTACTTATTTTAAATACCTCTGCTTTGAGCCACACTTCTATTAAAAATGCATTATGTATTTCCTTATGAGGCTTGGTTCGCCTCCAGTCATGAGAAGTGCTTTTGGGGGCCATAGATACAGCCAGAGGTGTTTTTGAGTTAGATAATAAACTTGAAGAGAGATCTCTGTATCCAAAACTTTAAGAGTTCTCCATAAGGGATGCGGACAGTGTTTACATTTGGCACCGTACCTTGAAGAAATTCAGGTAACAGTACAAAGAAAAAGCATGTACATACATATACACACGTGCACGCACACACACACCAAGTCAGGGGAAGTGTGGCAAGCTTTTTACCAACACCCACTCAATCACTGCACAAGACATAGGGTGCACTTTAGGAATAAGCATATCAGACTTGAAAGAGTATAGTTGTGCTGTAGTATTCGTAGTTTGGAACTTATCCAGGAAAATAAAAATAGGAGGGATTAGAGGGATAATGCAAGGTTATTATAAGTATTTATCAGTTATGGGTAAGATAAGTTAGTGGGGTAACAACCACCCCCATTCTCTTAAAATAGCTTCAGTTTTCAGACTTAACTCCCTACTAAAGCTTGGAGCCTTAGCTGAATGTTCTCAGATAAAGAAAAAGGTAAATATAGGTTATGAATCAGTGGGCTGATCCTGATGTTTTTCTTCTCTGTGGAAGCCACAAACTGGGCTGTAAACAAGAAACTACATATTCGTGAGATTAAAATTTTGGAGCTTCTTCGAACCTCATGGAGTTCTCCTCAAATTATTTGAAAAACAACAAAAAGGCGACAATTACAAAAACCAAGTCACCCCTAAATGTTAATAAATGATTTTGCTTCATAAGGAGTTGGGTTACTTCAGCATTTTTATTCATGGTAGTATTTTTTTTTAAGTCACAAAATTTGTTTATTAAATGTAGGGTTTAATAGTTCTTTAAAAATGTAACACTTCTTTACCCTTACAACTGTGGAACTAACAAAGATAGTGCTCTAAGTATAGCTTTTAATTAACACTTCGGAAAACATCAGTATCTTGAGTCTAATACAATTTGAAACTTCTATGCAAGAAAAATAAAATAAATGCTAAAATGTCACATCATAAAAATTTTATTTCAAGGCTTTTGATTTTTATATGGTTTGATAAGCTGTAGAAATTGGATTACCTTAATCAATCTGAAAGTATGCAGGACAAATGCAGTCATATTCATGTTGCTGAGTAGAAATGCAATTTATAAAGATATATGTAGAATACCCAGTAATACTGTAACTTATAAGAACATAAGTAGTGGTATTAAGTCCTCCAACACCTGTATCAGCATGACATCAGCCCTCTCCCAATTTTCAAAATTAATAACAGGAAAATGGCAAATTTCGCATCATGAGTCCCCAGAAGTAAAATACAGTGCCAGCCATTAAAAGGTGAAACTAGAACAGAAAAATAAAACACCAGATAGAGCAGAGTTGCCTGTTAACTGTGTAAAAGAAAAATTTGATAAACATTTTTATTCTGTTCTCAAAACACAAGCAGCTTAGCTTTAAAATTTCATCAGATCACTATTAGGCTTACAAGGCATTACCGAACCTTCTGAAAAAACAGTTAAATTCCATTTCAAAGCACTGTAGTGAGCTCAGGAAACCTGCAACAAGCCTTTAGTATCATTTGGATAAGAAATAAGGGAGACTCAAAGCAAAAATATCAAAAGGTCAAGAGGATTCTTTACTCTCAGTAATTGCCTGGAAGGCTTTTTTTCTTCTCCTTTCTTTCCCCCTTGATACATTGTTTTTAAAGGGTTGTCTGAGATGTGAAAATATAATGATGCAATCGTAATAAGAATTCAGAAATCATCCAGGAAGGTGGAAGGGCTTTCCTATTTCTCATTTGGCTACCGAAGGGTGGCCGGATTGGCAGGCCATCCTTGAAAGGCCAAAGTCTTCCACATTTTGGTACAATTTCATTTGATTTGAAATACATTTTCCCAGTTTAAAAATGTTAACTATCTCACAGTGCAATTGAAACTTGCCTTGTGTCAAAAACAGGAAATTCTAAGGAGAAATAGACTGTGGATACATGTCAGATGTTTCTCTTCTTTTTTTTTTTTCTCACTTTCTTTTTTAAGCACACAAAACCCATATGCGCACACATATATTAATATATATAATATATGCAGATATTGATGGAATTCTGTGAGTTGAAAGAGNCTCACTTTCTTTTTTAAGCACACAAAACCCATATGCACACACATATATTAATATATATAATATATGCAGATATTGATGGAATTCTGTGAGTTGAAAGAGGGGGAAGATGTCTTGAAGGATCCCTATCTCTCCCAGCAGATTTGTGCTATTATCACTGAAATGTGGCCTTCAGTCTTGAAACAGTTAAAAGAGTTCTACGGCCACAAAAGAAGAGATGTCTTCAGAATTATCTCCCGCCTCACATTTGCTCTTAGGCAAGCAGTTTAAAAAAGCCCAGTGATTGAGCCAGTGATCCAATTTGAAATGCAGAAATGATTAGAGCTGCTTGCCTCATTTCATATCGAAATTCTCTGATTTATGACAGGGCTGCAGCCAAGATCTATCTCCAAAGGGAATTAGTGTGCAAGTTTGCATATTTTTGTTATTTAGGTTTCTGATAGCAGCTGCTAGCTAGAAATACGGAACTGGGAGGTGGTGGGGCAAGGATTTTCAGCCACTGGAGCAAAAGAAAGATAAGAGCTTTCTGTTGAGGACATCGAGACCCCTTGACCAGCATATATCTGTGTTACATATGCTTGTTGTATGTGTGTATATTTAAGAACTTGTTAATGGTGTAGATGCGAATGTATATGTAGACATAAATTATGAGGTTCAGGGAGCCCAGGAATGTATTGGAATGGTTAATTCTAGTAATGGAGCAAAGAATTACCAAAATTCCGTCTCCATGTTTTAACTAGTGGAATTTTAATGAGGCATAATACTTCAATCATGCAACTGACCTGTGGGGCAGAGTATAGAACATATAATGAAACAGAAATAGAATTCTGAAAAAAAAATTATTACCTTATCTGGAATTTACATGAAGTGTTAACAGGAAATTATGCAGCAGTTATAAATGAAAAATATGGGATTTAATGTACTTATTAATAAAGATTTGTTACATACATGATACCAGTGTCCCAAATCTGCTGTCCGCAGCTGTCCCCAATTTCTAATGTTTCTGTCCTCGGATGCCTCATTTAGAGTCATCTTATTACCAGGGAAGCTAATGCCAGTTTCTCTTCAGTGAGTATTCCATTCCAAGGGGGAAAAAAAAAGGAAATATCTTTGTGCACAAGTCAAGGTGTGCAGACTTTCTATCAGTTACATTAAAATATTACACACACACACACACACACACACGCACACACACACCTGCATACAGCTTCCTTAGGTTGGACCCGTGCTTTCCTTAAATTTGTAGATCGTGATTATCAGTGGCAAAAAAATCATGATTGTTCAAGTAAAGAATTCCCTTGAAAGAAAGATGTGTGACTGTCAGTCTACATTAGTCCTGCAAGGAGCAAAGAAATCATCGTGGGAAAGTTTATTACCTTCGCTGCTCTCTGGCTCCATATGGAGTCATTATGGCCTCAAGTCTTAGCACTGCTCCTCTGCTGACCTTACTAGAATGCAGCTGGGCTTCTAGGTATTAAAACCGCTCTCATATTTCACTGACTATTCTCCAGGGGACACAAGTCTATTGTAGTAAAAACTTTAACTTTTGATTATCTTGTTCGTTGACAAAGAATGCAGTAAGATCTTTAAAGACATCTTAAAGTGCCTGAGTTATTCCTTTTTAAATCAACTCATCTCTTCTGTTATGAGGCTCTTTGACTTCTCCTTATCTTGCCTAATTCAGGACAGTAACCCTCCATGTGGCTGGTGTCTCTGAGTCTTTAGGAAGACTAGCGTACCAGTATTGCAAAAAAATATTTTCTAGAAGATTCTTCCTTCCCAAAAGGTCTGTTGATAAAGTTTAACTGCATTAGACCTTTTAAAACAGAATGAAGTCTTCTTTAGTACTGTAGCATTTTATAATGAGTTTTTAGACATTTTAAGACTATTTTGAGTATTTATTATTGTAGATCATTCAGTTCTAAATTGCAAAAGTTCACAGTTCTAACTTAGAGTGAGTCATTTTATCCATAACCTAAATATTAATATTACTATTTTTAGTGCCAAGGGCTAGCTTGGTGTTTGGTTGTTTTATATTTCTGTTAACTCTGAAGCTGATCTAGTTCTTCCATTTTACAGAGGAGGAAACTGAGGTTTCAGTTACTCCTCCAAAAGCACTCATTTAATAAGTGCAAATCCCGGATTTGAACTTAAGTCTGACTTAAAAGTTCTTAACTATTTTAATGTTTACATACCTCCCTACAGTTACGTTCTGATAATGGCCTTCATGAGCATTTGTGTTCATCATGATTCACTCTTTAGGTCTTTCATTGACTCAACACACAGTTGTTGAATCCTTACCATGAGCCCATCACTGTGCGAGGGACTGGGAATAAGCAAATGATTTAGACTTAGCCTCTCTCCTCAAGGAACTCAGCTCTGTGAGAGAACCAGCTCTGTAGAACTATGACTGTAATATAGTAAGATGATTTGTGATCGAGGCATATATGAGAATTGTTTTCTTTTTTTCAAAGAAAATAAGCTAAAGAAAAAAAGAACAATAGAAACAACTTCTGGCTAACTTAGGCAGAAACAGAATTTATAGGGAAGATTTGGGGGTTTCACAGAATCACTAGGAGGTCAGAGAACCAGGTTTAGAGAAGGGCAGGAATCAAGGCAGTTTGAGGATGGCACATGTCTGGGAGTAGGAACTATTATCCAGTCTTGTCAGGGCATTTTTCAAAGGCAAGAATGAGCTGCAACAAGTTTTGGTGTTTTTTTCTTTCTTTCTTTAAGATGTAGGTCCAGGAGAGGCGTGCCCAGTCAGTCCAGTGTGGGCCACATCTCTGCCACTTGGCTAGGGAAGGAAGCGCCCCTAGATTACTACCCCAGTGTGTGTCCAGTGGAGGAATTGCCCAAGAAGACACAGAGAACTATTATCAAGCAGAACTGGACCAGATGCTGGCCAGCCATAAAACAGAAATGATCTAAGTATGAAAATGAAACATTTAACTATCTCAAGTGTCCAAGGAAGGGTGACTTTCACAAAAATTTTTGGAGGATTAATTTACTCAGCAAATAATGTAAATAATGTAATGATATAAATTCCAGGGAAAAGCAAAATCATAGACAAAGGCATGAAGGCATGAAACAAACAAGTGTTTGGGGCTAATAATGAGTAAAAAGAAGGATTAGTGACCAGAGAATGGGAAACTTTCCATGCCAAGTCAAGGAATCTGGATTTCATTTTCTATTCATTTGGTGATGGACCAGAGAACAATTAAATATGGTGAATTTTTTTTTGCCAGCATTTTAAATCCATGTCACAGCTAAGCCCATCTCTTAAATATTGTCTTTTGCCATTGGGTGAGCATATAACTTCTTATATCTCTTAATGTATGTGTTCTTCAGGATTAAATCTCGAAAGAGAATTGTATATTGCTCGCTGATATACTTTAATTGGTTTCCGATATCGTCCAGAGTCTATGTGTACTTTCAAACAACCTGAAGAGAGAAGCAGAATAAGCAGAATTAGCTGATGTCTTACTTTTGTCTGAAAGAAAAACAAACAATGACCAGGTGTATAATAAAATTGACTAAAATGGGTGAAGCATTTCAGTATTTAGTAGACAGTAATTCTGTGTACTCATTAAACACTTGTAGCAAGTAGTGGTATCCATATCAGAACGAAGAGCAGGTTGTAAATGGGATGAGTGAAAACATGTTTAGACTCCCTGATAGTTACATGCCTTGTCTAGGCAGATTAAAAGGAGTAGAAATGAATGAAGAGAAATCACCAAGAGGAGAGAAAACAAAGCAGATGAATAAAGGTCAGAGAAGGAGTAAGGGGTTTGATTCACTCTGCATTTTCAAAAAAGGGAGAGAGAGAGAGAAAAGACTAGAAAACCAAAGAATTCCATTTATAATGAAGGTTATAGCTCCCTTATTAGCACCATCCCAGTCATAAAGAGCTTTGCACTCTCCCTAACTATTCTGGCACACCGTACCTAGAGAAAGAGCATATTCTTTTCTTGCGAAAACCTTTACCAGTTTAGCATCAACCCTAAAGCTTCTGGAAGTTTCTTAGTCTGATTTGGGATCCAAAGCTGCTTCCGCATAGCAGTGGTGAGAAAAGAGCCCATGATAGTTAAACCCTGTCTGCTCTATGAGAATCTAACTATCCTCTAGTTATCATATATAGTAACTCATGCCAGAGGGGTAGATCTCAGTGTATCAGATCTTGATCTATGCTTCCCTGGGTGTGATTATAAGATTCCTAAGTAGATAAAGCCCCTGGGGGGAGAGAAATCCTGGGACTCTTTATCTCTAAAACCTCAACCAAGCAAGGCGGTATCTGTGGTGATTTTCATGTATGACACCCAGGAAAGGGACAGACATACTATACTCACCCCATTGCTTCTTGTTTCTTTACTGCAGAAGTTTAGTTAAAGCTATTGTTCTTTGGGAAGTAGAATTCAGATCGTGCACTTAAATATCTATCTAAATATGTGATTTCATTCCAGATAACTCTTTGGCATAATAGCTGTGTCCTTACCATTACCCAGCGTATGCGAAAGCACTGTCCTGCTATCACGGGAAAGGGGCATTATTAACAGGTGCAGAATTTTGGGCTAAGCTGAATGTTAGGGCCCTGTTATTCCTGGGCTCTGTTTAACATCTCTGAAACTCAGAAAGAAACTTGTGGATTGACAAGAATTGACGTGGTGGTCAGATTTAAAAATGCTATCCTGTTTTCTGTGTGTATGTCTGATCATCTTGGAAATTGATATAATTTGGGTGACAGTAATAGCGAATGGTGTCATGGTTCTACTTACTTAAAACTGGATGAGGAGATGATATGCTTCAATTATTTTTCATGTGTAAGGCTTTATGTATGTGTGCTCATGACAAAAAGAACAGACTTAAACATCTCACCTTTGATTTTTCTCAGAAACATACCATGTATATCCTCATTAATACTCGATGAAAGCACAACTGTTTATTAAAGACAAGGATAGAAGGATACAAATTTTTTGTTTTCTTTCTCTTTAAGTGTGTCATTTCCAATCTCTTCCTTGTTTTCCTCCCATTTAACACAGATAAATATTCTAATAATGATGATGGTGGGATCAACCCATCTTAATTTAATAATGAAAGGATAGCATAATAATATATTTGAGTTATCCTTATCCCAAGTTAGTGAGAAAAATCTCCATAAACTACAGCATGTTTTAAATGGTCTTCTATTTAATTTTTTCCCATGAATAGTGTCTTTCATTTGGGAATGATAGTGAATCAAATTCCTAATAGTACTGCTGCACTATAACTATGTTATAGAAGACTATTAATGAGGATAAATATTAAATTTGAATAGATATTGCAGGTGTGAGACATCAAATGAGAACTCCAAAGGATTAATTTCTACAGAGGATCATTATTTAAGTTCTCTCCAGCCCTGTTGTTCTGCTGCATAAAACTTACTTTAGTACCTCTCTGGACTGTTATAACATCTGTTGTTCTTAGGGGGGAAAAAGCCTTTTTTTTTCTTCTTCTTCTTCTTTTTGGTCAGAAATGGCTGTGTTATTCTGCAGTGTTGGCCCAGAATGCCTTGCAGGGAGTAAGCTGTGTTTTCGTGTTCTGACTAATTAATTCCCATGAGATCTGCTCCTTACAACCAGACTCGCTCGCACAGAGTCCAGCAGTGGGAAGTACTGCCTTTGGGAAGGTCACTTGACAAAGCTGCACTACCCATACATGATGATCATCATGTAAATAAAAAAGAGGGTGAATGATAAGGGAGTTGAAATCCAGGGAAGTTTTATAAGAGAGGACATTGATCTGAATTATCACTGTTATTTTTATAAAAGGCTTTTGATCTGTCACAATGAGCAAATTTTCAACTTGCCAAGTTATAATTGTAGTCTTTTAGCTTTGCTTCATCAGGTTGTTTAAACGTGATGAAATTGTATGGACCAGCCTAGAAGAACTTTTGGGAACACTGTCCGATTCTTCCCTTCATCTCCCTTCATAAATAAAATCATTCAGTTTCCATCCACAAAGTATCATCCCTCACCTTACAGCTTCTCCTATGAAATAAATGAGATTTATTGCCAAAGTGTTGATTTTTCTCCATTTGCCTCCTTGTTCCTACATCTGCCTTATAAAAAGAATTGGTTTTAATTTCTTGGGACTGACCAAGAAAGATAATGAAGTCCTTTCAAAAACTCTTTATGTGTGAAACCCTGAAGAAAACCCTAGAGCCTTCTTACTTCTGGCAACCAATTACTATATACAAAAAACTTTCCCCAATTATGAAGTCCACTAATGCGTCCTGCACAGACTCAATTTCACAAACCTTGTTGCAGCAGCAGCGTTCACATAATTAACAGGAAGACACTGCATGTGGCCAGACCTTTTGCTAATTGATTAAATGAGTCTATTCCTAAATCAGATTCTAATCACACCGGCAGAGTGCTATGGATCATCGCGTCTCTCACAGAATCTGCAGACGTCTAAAATGTGCATCCACCAAAAAAAAAAAAAAAAAAAAAAAAAAAAAAACAAAACAAAAGGGTTAGTTTTATGCTATGTGAATCTCACCTCAATAAAAACTAGGAGTCAAGAAAAATAATTTTTAAAAAAGATTTTAANAAAATTAAACCACACACACAATAAAAAATAAAATAAAAAAAAGACCACATTGCTCTCTTGAAATGCCACTCTTCCCGGCTGGCTTTCTTTAGTATTCCCACTTCTGTTTGATCCTTGTCCTTTTGCGATTCATTATCCACACCTAAATGATACAAAACATGCCCTACTTCGGTCCTGGCTTCATGATTATTTTAGTTAACAAGTGCCAGATAGTTTGCCTGCAGTTTCCTAGTAAAACACAGAACCTCCCATCTGCTTGTCAGTTTCTTTCTTTCTTTTTTTTTTCTTTTCTTTCTTCTTTTCCCTTCTTTTTGCTTTCTTCCTTTCTTCTTCTTCTTCTTCTTCTTCTTCTTCTTCTTCTTCTTCTTCTTCTTCTTCTTCTTCTTCTTCTTCTTCTTCTTCTTTTTTTTCTCCCTTAAAGAAGGCCATGGTGTTCCCTAAGGGTTGTGAGAGAAGTTCATCCCATTGAACTGGTCAGCAAGATATCATTAGCTCGTTGTGTACATGAAATCCAGGGGTTAGAGCACCGAGTGTCACAAGCCAGTTTCTTTACCTCCTTGAGCTGATCAGAGGATCAGAGTATCAAGGAAGGATTAGCACTGACTTGGGATTTGTGTGATTGGTTAATTTATTGCGGCAATGGCAGGCCTTTCATCTATGGCAACATTTAATCAGCACAGCCATGGAGGCTATTACCGGTTAGCTCCTTTCTCAAGTCAGCCAGGGCTGTACCATCAGCCCTATCACAACTCGCCTGAAATTTCCAAATTATCTGGAACAGGCTTTAGCCTCACAGTAATAAAAATTAGAAGAGATTCCCGATAGCACGGGTGGAAAAGGCTTTCACTTGCACAGGGCAAATTATAAATAGTATGAACGTGCACTTTAAAAAAAAAAATTCTCCACCTCTTAAGAGATGTGCAGGACTTATCACCCCTGCTCTGATCCAAATCCTCATGGTTGAAAATTTATATTAGATTTTATCAGAGAGGCCTAAGTCTAGAAAAATCAATGAAGGTTATCTTTTATGTTGCAGGAACTTGTGGAAATATTGATTTTCATTTTATAGTGAATTTGGAGCATGAGTTGGTAATCACTGCTGAGCCGACCACAATGTTTGCCTACTGTATCTTTTACTGAGTTTTGCTCAAGTATTTAAGATAGTATATTCCTGTTGATTTTAGTCTATAGTGTGCAGACAGATGTTTCTAAAACAGAAAGTTGTACTTGATCATAAAAAATACACTCCAAAGCTTTGTATTTATGGCCATGAGTTTAGTATTTGGAGCCTATAGTTTGTCTATTAATGGTGGATTTTGGAATAAAATATAACTCTGAAATTATTATAAAGTATCTCTTCTTGGCTTCCTTCAAGTTTACAGACCAGGGGAAGATTTTTTTTTAAAGTAAAATAGCAACAACAACAAAAACAAAAACACACACACACATATAAAAAAAGATGATTTGAAATACCGAGTTCCTACTGGAAAAGAGAAAAAGAGAGATTTCATTTTTTTTCAGCAAATTAGTATGTCTTGATAAATGACAGATATTGGCCAAAATGTTCCCCCTGTTTTATTTTTCTGTGTCTTTATTCATTCCCTTGAATTTACTACTTTATTTTTATTTCACCCTTCCTTCTTTTATTTAACTTAAAATGCTTTATAGTTGCCACAAGCTAAACAGCTTTAGGGAACAATTGCTCATTTTTGATGTGTTTGAAATAGTATATCATCTTCGTACCTCACTTGTTACTACTTTTGTAGTATGAGTGTGACGTCTTATGTTATCATGGTTTATTTGTAACGTGTATCTAAGGTTTTTATAATGATAACCTTAATTCAAGAAGAGAAACTTGCTTATAAGTGATCACCCTACGATAGGCTCACGAATGTTTATTAGTGACTAAATCCTTTAGACTTTAGCATGACTGTCGCAGCCTTCAGTTAGATTTTCTGAGAAAACGATGCCTTTTGATATTCACTGTGGATATTTTAAAATGAAAATGAATTCAGACATTCTTGTATTTTATTTTGTGCTAAGTACTAGACCGTCACTCAGTATCAGCTTTCATTCTCTGCTCTCAGCCCAGCAGAGTTCAATGACGACCTCCCCTGGGTTCCACGGGTGAGCCGTCTTCCTCCTCCCGCTCGCTTGCGGTCATTCCCCGGAACTTATGCTTGGCAGCCGGCAAAGAATCATTTCTCTCAATCACCACCTAAAGCCATGCTCTATACTGCAAGGCTCTGGGGGAATAGCCAGCAGTCTTTTTATTCCTCAGAACCTACCCAAAAGATGTCTAAGCCAAGGAATTAACAAGATAACGTACGAAAATGCTGAGCCCAGTAGCTGGCACGTTGTAGGGCCCACAGATGGCAGCCCCTAGTTCCATTATTGCTTGGGAAAGTCTATGAGGGCACTCTAGAGAATTCATCACCTGTTCCCTGGGCTTATCCCCTAATTAACTGGATTTGGACATGTCTATTCATGGCCGACCTTAGGTGTAATGGTGACAAAATTGTTCATTTTCTAACTCCCTCTGCCCTGTCCTTCTTGTTCTCCCCTCCCCCATGCTCTTATGCCTTTACTTTTCTTTACTCTTCAGTTCTACACTAGAGAAAATACATCTGAAAGTAGAGATAGTGGCGTAACCCATGTTTGGATGTAGCCCTCTTACCCTGTCTTTTGTCCCTACTATGCTTCTTCTACATCAGAAATAGAATGTTGAGACAGGTGGGCACGGAGAATGCTGAAGCTTTGTCAAAAGTCACACTGTGGATGAGGGTGCCTGGATTTTAGACCTGGGTTTCTCGCATTTCTATGAGCCTTGTCGAAGGAAAAGAGAATGTATTAAGGGTGCTTGGCTGGAAGCAATGAGAAGGCAGTTGAACCAGCTTTAAAAAAAGGGAAAAATTTATTATCAGAACTGTGAAATGCCTTATGGAAACCAAGGGGAGGAATTCACTGGGCTTCAAGATTTATTAGTACCAAAGATTCTCAAAAGCCATAAGGCCACCTTCAGGTTTGGTTATGGCTTCTGATTTCTCCTACTCTGCTCCATTTTCCAACCTTTCACTTCCAGCTGCTCCTTCGCTGGAGAGAAGCCTCCACACCTCACAGCTCATGGTTGCACCCACCAGTGATATATTTGACTCTTTAATTCTATCTCTGAAAACACTATAGAAGGGACTTACTGTCCTAGGATGGGGTTAGTGTCCATCCCTGGACCAGGGCTACAAGGAGAAGCAATTCTCAGAACGGTAGAGATTCTGGGCAGTTTCCCACTGTGTCTGCTAAAACTGGAGACCATATAGACTGTCTTCCAAATATGAAGACCTCTCATGTAGCAAAATGATTGATTTTATTCTGTGGAAGCAAATTATAGGAAGGTAGATTTAGAGCAGTATAAATATGGGATGTCTTTCCTTATAAATTAGTGAGTTTATCTCTTTGCCTGGTTACTAGAAATATTCAACTTTGGGGAAATACACCCTAATAGTATTAGTTGCTACTACTTATGTTTCCTACCTGATGTATTCTAAAGGAGAAACCCGCATTAATTTGAACCTGGCCCAGGTAAATCTCAAGATTCTAAAATTAAGTTTCATCAGGTCTGTCGTCTGATAAAGGTTTATAACTATGCACATTTTTAAGTAAATCAGCACATGAAATGCTTCATGTGTACGATGTGTATGTGTGCATTGTACATAAATAAATTTGTGTATATATATTATGCATTTGTCTGCCTGTAACAAATTTGACTTTCTTCTGCTAATTTTGGCCACAAATTTGACATTCGTATGCACTAGTACTGAATATTTTACATGGTATAATTTAAGCCAAATTCCAATAAGATATTATTTGGTAAGTGACCCATTGAAACCACAGAAGTTTTATAAGCATTCATGGCTTTTTCCTTTTTTTTTTTTTTTAAGATTTTATTTATTTATTTGACAGAGAGAGATCACCAGTAGGCAGAGAGTCAGGCAGAGGGGGTGGGGGGAAGCAGGCTCCCTGCTGAGCAGAGAGCCAGATGGGGGGCTCTATCCCAGGACCCTGGGATCACGACCTGAGCCGAAGGCAGAGGCTTAACCCACTGAGCCACCCCAGTGCCCCAGACTTTTTCCATCATCACTGTCATTGTATGCGTAAAGCTCACAGATTAGATACCTTTAAAATCAGGTCACATTTTACATGATATCCACCCCAGTTGAGGAATTTATTCCAGACAGCTTACTGATAAATTATTTTCAGTAAGTTTTATTTTATAAATAAATAAAAAACTAAACTTTGTCTGATAGACTTACACATGTACTGTGATACACAGAGAATTTTGCTATGATATATTTCATGATTTTTGCATAGTAGAGTAGTATGCAGCCTCTCTCCATATGGTAGCTCTTTGCTGCCAAAAATTTTATGGTGTTAGGCAATTGCAAAGGGATTCCATACCAAAAGGTGCTTCATCTTTGGTTATCTCAGATAAAATAAGACTTGGCATGGAGCATGTTACAGCAGTTACAGCAGTGATGTACAAATCTAGAAGTACGCAAATTCTTGCTTATAGCATATAGGAATGCTCAAATGTTTTGTCACTGAGTTACTATGATATATGATAGCATAAATCTTTATAACATACCAATTGATTTAGTCTGGAGCGGAATAAAAAGTTATATCAAGGATATTAATGTACAATGACAAATGGTTCTGCCAAATTAACAACACAGAGTAACTGTGGTACGGACAAGTATCTTTGTGAATGAATATATGTTTTTTCCCCCAAAGCGTGACGGTTAATTGTTAGATGTTTTCTTCCTCTAATAGATGAGAGTGGCTCCAGTTGTGAGTGATTAATCTTACCAAAACTGTTATCCTGCATGGTTCTGCAGTAGCTCTCATCTCTATATTTAAATATCCATAAACTCTTTGAAAATATGGAAATCATGATCTTTTGTATTAGTGCTGGTATGAGCCCTGGCTGTATCATTCATTAGCAGTGTGACTGACATAAAGTTAATTGACCTTTTTCAACTTCAGTTTCCTCATCTGTTCAAAAAAACAAAAGTGAGGGGTGAAGTCCAATTCTTATCTTGCTTGGCTGTAAAGACTTAAGGTGAGTCTTGTTTTGCTTAGCCTACTATTCCCTCTGCCAGAAAGTCTTCTGTAGCTTGGTTTCCATCTCAGGGGTTCTGTTCTTTTCACCTCAGTGGATGCACTTCCTCAGTTCCCTTGGCTGACAAATTAACCTCTAAATTTTGGTACATACCAGGACTCAATCTTGAGGTTCTACTCTTCTATAGATGATCTCACACCCCGAGGCTCTGAGTGCCAGACATAAACTAATAATTGCTAAATTTAAATCTCAGTCACAACCTCTCCTCTGAGTTCCAATCTCCTCTATTTCTAACTGTCTACCTGACATCTCTGTATCACAATAAAGATGTAGAGATCAGAACTCAAAACCATAAACCCTATAAAATCATTCTTCTTGAGTCTTTTGATGAATGACACCATTTATTTGGACAAATGTCACCACTGTTTACCCAGCTGGTAAGACGCCAAACCTAGGATTTATCCTTGATTCCTCTCTTTTCTTCACTGACTTTATATCCAGCAAGCCAATGAAGTTCACTTTCAAAATCTGATCACCTTTCACCACCTCCAGAGTGAGCATCCTGATTGAGGCCACCATCAGCTCTCACCAGGAGTCCTAGCGGCTTCTGAACTCATTTCCTTCCATTCATTTGTGTCCCCTAGAGACTGTTCTTCATGTGATAAAGAATGCTATTTCTACATGTCAGTCATAGCATGGTAGTCCCCAAACCAGCCACACTTGAAGTAAAATCTGAACCCTTTAGCATGGCTGGCAAAGACCAGCCCATCACCTTCTGCCTGTTTGCATTGCTGACTGCCATGTTGGTCCCCTTGCTTCTACAGAATATGCTGGATATTCCAACCTTCATGTCTGCATTTGTTATTCCCTCTGCCTTGGACATTTCACCCCTAGATCTTCACGTGGCTCACTTAGTGACACTTACTCAGTGACATACCCAGATGCTCTCTCTGCGGCAGGGTCTTCTCTGGACTATTTAATAAACATAACAAAGCAAATAAGTGAAAGTCCGTCATTGCCTCTCTCCCTCTCTTTTATTTTTTTAAAAGAGAGAGCTCACATGCAAGTAGGTAGGAAGGGGCAGAGCGAGAGGGAGAGAGAGAATCTTAAGCAGACTCCACACAAGGTGTGGAGTCCGACTTGAGGCTTAACCTCATGACCCTGAGATCATGACCTGAACCGAAATCAAGAGTTGGACAGACACTTAACCAACTGAGCCACCCAGGCACCCCTCTCATTATCTTCTTTTATCTCTTCTTTACCTAAAATTACATTTATTTATTATTGATGTGCTTATTCTTTTTTGTCCCTAACAAGAGAGTGAATTCCAAGAGGAGAGATATCTCTTACATTTTACTATTTCACCAGCTCCTAGAACACACCCAGTAAATATTTGTGGAACATATGAGTGAATGAAATGGTATTTTTAAAAGATTTTATTCTTATGCTTTTAAGCTTTTTTAATTTAAATAATCTCTACACCACATGTGGAGCTCAAACTCACAACCCTGAGATCAAGCTCCTCTGACTGAGCCAGGTGGGCACCCCTAAAAAGATGTTAGCATAGTGTTTGGGAGTTCAGGAAATGTTCATTTTGGGGGCGCCTGGGTGGCTCAGTCGGTTAAGCATCTGCCTTCAGCTCAGGTCATGATCTCAGGGTCCGGGGACTGAGCCCTATGTGGGGCTCCCTGCTCAGCGGAGAGTTTGCTTCTTCCTCTCCCACTGTCCCCCAACCCAATCATTCTCTTTCTCTTTAAATAAAATAAAATCTTGGGGAAAAAAAGTGTTCATTTTCATTCCGTTTCTCATTGTTGAGTGAATTACTTTGAAACAATTCCTATATAAATCTCTAGTTTGCATAGTCATCTTGCTTAAAACATTAACAATATTCAGAATCTCTATTTAGGTTTTCAGATTCTACTGCCATTGCAAGGCAGCTGAGATAGTGAAAAAGTTTGGCCCAGGTTCAAATCCTGCCTTCACTATTCTTTCAGTTATTGACCGTAGAGAAGTCAATACATTTCTGAACCCCAATTTTATTACCAAAAAAATGTGATTAATAATTACCTTAAAAGATTTTTCCTGTAAAAAGAAAATAATACATTTGTTTACCTTATGTAATATTTGAAATAGAATAGGTACTTAATAAATATGACTTGTATCTGGAGATTTTAATTCCTTCTAAGTTAATGTTCCCAGCAAATTAAATTAGCAACTGATCTACTGTTTCATCTCTATCATTAATATAATTGATAAATAATCCCAGACAGAGGACTGACAGTTGTAGATCTAAATGCTATTGTTGAGCCATAAGCAACTATTCTTTGCAAATCCCTTGTAATTAGTTTCTGTGTTGATTTGGAGAAAGTGTATTTTAGTATCTTTTAGGACTTTTTGAGCATTTCATGTGAAATAGTTGTTTAAAGAGAATAAAGATTTGTCACATCAGCCTGATTGGTTTCTCATTCTTATAGGAGAATATGGGAGAAATGAGAAAATTATACTGATTGGCTGAGACTTGTCCAATGCAACACTACACTTATCTTCAATGCTCTCCATCTTAAAAAAAAAAAAAATCGCTGTGACTCAAGTATTCTTCAGGCATTTTTCTTGACTGCCCAGCACAGTTTCAGATTCAAGGTTATGCTTTGCATGTGAGCTCTTTCTTGGTCCCCTTGTGTCTCCTGTTGCTCTGAATCATGATTGTTGGGGTCTGCAACAGAGTTTGATGTTTTCTCAAATTGCCTTGTGTGTCAGTGACTTGGCCCTTTAATTTTAAACACAAATTATTTTTCTAAGTACTATTTCATCTGTTCTTTCTCCCATTAAGTGACTTTCTTTTTCCTCTTGCATGTTGTTTATATTCTAAGTAAGTAAACCAGAGGCAACAAAAAATAAAAAGTAGTTGGTGTGTGTGTGTGTGTGTGTGTGTGTGTGTGTGTGTGTGTAGAGATAAAGCAAATATTTATCATTCTTTTCCATGCCTGCTNTTTATTTATTTTTTTTTTTTTAAAGATTTTATTTATTTATTTCATAGAGGGAGAGAGATCACAAGNACCCTGAGATCATGACCTGAGCCGAAAGCAGAGGCTTTAACCCACTGAGCCACCCAGGCGCCCTCCATGCCTGCTTTTAAATATTATCTTTCCACCTCCCAAAGAGGGCATAATATTTTATTATATTGATTTCCATTTCTACTTTCTAGTCCTGGTTATGTGTTTTCTCCATTCCTCGTGTGTGTGTGTGTGTGTGTGTGTGTGTGTATTTAAATTTTAGATGTTTTAATTGAGTTGGTATAATATGTTGATGGAGAGCTCAGACCCTGGAGTCAAAAGCCTGGTCTTAAATCTGGACTCTGTCACCATGGAGTTTGTGGTACTGGGCCACTTACTTTACCTTTCTCTGTGCTCCATTTGACTGATCTTGTGAGTGGAGATATTAATATGTCATACATACATATTTTGTGAATTTTAAAAGTGGTTATATCTGTAAAGTACAAAGCATAAAGGCTGGCATAGAGTAAGCACTCAAGAAATACTAACCATTAATATCATTAGGTTAATAATAAATTATTACTGCCTGTATTTTCTGTCTCCTTGTGGAAAATTATACATCATCTTTTGGTAACATCCCCATTTTGGCTTAATATTACCAAATTACAGAGTGTGATAGCTTGAAGAAACCTATTCCAACCCGTATTTTCCAAATAACAAGACTGAAGATTTGAGAAAGGATGTAGCTGGTCACATACCTAATTAAAGAAAACATTATTTTCCATACCCTGCTCACAGTTCTTACCACAATTTGATTACTTGCTTGTTTTATAAGTCTTCTCTTTAATTGACATTTATCCCCCTACAAATTATCCTCAGTTATATTGTCCCTGGATTGAGTAAGGCGCTCCTTTCATACACTATTCTTTCTTTCTTTCTTTCTTTCTTTCTTTCTTTCTTTCTTTCTTTCTTTCTTTCTTTCTTTCTTTCTTTCTTTCTCTCTCTCTCTCTCTCTCTCTCTCTCTCTCTCTCTTTCTTTCTTTCTTTCTCTCTCTCTCTCTCTTTCCTTCTCTTTCTTTCTTTCTTTCAAGATTTATTTATTTATTTATTTGAGAAGAGGGGCAGGGGCAGGGGGAGAGAATCTTTCAGGCAGACTCCCAGATGAGCATGGAGCCCAAATCTGGGCTGCACGTAAGGCTCAACTCCACAACCCAAGAGATCATGACCTGACCCAAAATCAAGAATTGGACACTTAACTGATTGAGCCACCCATGTGCCCCAACTCTATACTAACTTTCTAATAACGCTAACAAAGTTTTCCCCTCTTTGATTTTAAGATTTCCACATAGGCTCCTCAGATCTGTTCAAACTACTTGACCCTCTCTCCTTCTCAGCTATCTCTTGTCCTGTAGACTAACAGGATTGGCTTGCAAGTAGTTTGTAAAGAAAAGACCCTCAGAAGAGCAGCTTCTCTCCCTTTCTCATGCATTAATATTTTGCATCCCCCCAATTAATGTATGTTTGATTCATTAAATGCTCCATGAGGAAGTGACCACTGAGAATCATTAGTTCATTCTTTTCACAGAGACAGAAACTTAACTCCAAAGAGTTAATGCATTTGTCGAAGGTCACCTCTTTGTGGCAGCAGATGGCCTCACTTGTCATCTCACTAAGCTGAGCACCTTCCACTAGGTAACTGGTATCTTAAAGTCCACTCTCCTCCTTGAAATCATTCCCAATTAAGGAAGCCTCCATATTCACTCTCTTTTATCTGCCCAAATTGGTAGTGAGCTCTACTGCTTTAGATTTTAACCTCTAAAGTGGATTTTAAACCTTTTCTTAGTGGGCGCCTGGGTGGCCCAGTGGGTTAAAGCCTCTGCCTTTGGCTCAGGTCATGATCTCAGGGTCCTGGGATCGAGGACCACATCGGGCTCCCTGCTTGGCAAGGAGCCTGCTTCCTCCTCTCTCTCTCTGCCTGACTCTCTGCCTAATTGTGATCTGATCTCTCTCTCTGTGTCAAATAAATAAATAAAATCGTTAAAAAAAAAAAACCTTTTCTTAGGTGTGTATAGTTAATATCTTTTAAATATGTTGTTAATTTAATATCCTTAATCAAATTTCTTGGTTACTGTCTCATGTTACATATTCTTTTATATTTTGGTCATGTTGACTTCAGTGATTAATCCCTATAAGGAGGGTACATTGTACTTTGTGTGAACTCCCAAGCTAAAGTGTAATTCATTAACATATTAAACGCTTTTTCAGTTCTGCCTACACAATATCATATGTAAAAGTTGAGGGTGTATATATATATATATATATATATATATATATATATATACATGTGTATGTGTATATATATATATATATATATATAAAGCTAGATAAATGTGCAGGTTTTTAAAATTGGTGACTTTAATAGAAATAGATAAACATAAATGGAAAGTTGGGTTTTTACAGAAGCTGAATTTTATTTTAGACATGTTGGTTTTGACATGATAGTAAGAAAAAATTACAAATATCTGGGAGGAAATATATTTAAAGGAAGACTAGGACATAGGAGATTGGCTATGAACTGAAGCTACGGTTTGAGACCCATTTGCTAGTGGTGTCTTTATTTTACAAAATACAGTATGAGGAAGTAAAACTATAGACAGCTAGAGTGATTTATGAACATTAACTATTTTTAATCAGTCATAGAGTATTTATGGATGAACTCTCCAGCATGGAATACGTTGATGCTGCTATTGAAATGCCAAAAAACAGAAGGCTATTTGAAGAAGGGGAGCAGGGACACATGGAGAAGAACGTAGGCAAGTGAAATAGAAGCAAATGCAAGGGCAGGGGCACAATAATAATAATAATAATAAAAGCAATTACAAGCTATGGATCAACAAGTACAAAATATAGTACAATTATATTCCGAGGGGACAGAGGAGGGTTAAGGGAGGGAGGGAGGTTAATTGGGAAATGCTTCCTCAGGGCAACGAGAGCTGAACAAGGTCTGAAGGAAGTGATAGGTCTGAATTGGTAGAGAGGAGCAGGCAGGGAATTCAGGGAATTCAGGATGGAGGGAAGGGCCTAAACAGAAGATGAAGGAATAATCAAGCCATGTGGAGAGAATAACAAATGGGCCATTTTGCCTCCAGTGGAGAGACTAGGTGAAAACTATCAAGACATCCTTCTAGAAAGGTTTGAAAGGGGAGTGACATGGAAGCAGGGGGGTGGGGGGTTGGGAGTTTACAAAGAACCTTGAATGCCAATAACGCATGTTGAAAGGTTCAGACATTTTAATGTAATTTTATTCCATGACTTAGTGTTGGAAATGTAGCTATGAATGAACTTCGAGGGCACAGCCTCCTGTTGTCCAGATTACATGGAAACAGGTACCCGTATTCCCTTCCCCCTTGCTGTTTGAATTCCCTTTTTCGTTTAACTCTACCAAGAGAATAGAGAATGCCTGACAGATATTTGTTCTTGGCTAAAATTCTGTATCGTGCTTTGAAATATTATTCTTCCTAGCAAATGCTAACAGTTGCTAATGTCATTCAAAAATAGTTGAGGAAAAATATGTTTGTGAAACATGCAGCTTTTACTGTCAAATTATTTCCTGAGTGAAAGGAAAATACTGTAGTGCTCTGCTATTTATTGAATGGGAATCCTTTAATGTTGTCAAGGATTTCATCAAACTGATGCCTTAAATAAGCAGGAAATCGGGCGCCTGGGTGGCTCAGTGGGTTAAAGCCTCTGCTTTCGGCTCAGGTCATGATCTCAGGGTCCTGGGATCGAGGCCCGCATCGGGCTCTCTGCTCAGCAGAGAGCCTGCTTCCCCCTCTCTCTCTGCCTGCCTCTCTGCCTCCTTGTGATCTCTCTCCCGCTGTGAAATAAATAAATAAAATCTTTAAAAAAAATAAAAATAAGGGTGCCTGGGTGGCTCAGTGGGTTAAAGCCGCTGCCTTCGGCTCAGGTCATGATCCCAGGGTCCTGGGATCGAGGCCCACATCGGGCTCTCTGCTCAACAGGAAGCCTGCTTCCTCCTCTCTCCTCTCTTTCTGCCTGCCTCTCTGCCTACTTGTAATCTCTCTCTGTGTCAAATGAATAAATAAAATCTTTAAAAAAAAAAAAAGCAGGAAATCATGTGCCCTCTGTTTCAGGGTCTGTTTCCTCACAATGAGGCAGCCACCCCACTCAGCTGTCCAGATGGGACTACCACCCATCACAGTCCTCTCAGATAGGATAACCAGAGCATAACTACTGTGGAGCCATGCAATTATGAATTTCTTGAGGGGGAAAAAGAAGAGATAAGTGCAGGGAAGTCAGCTAACGTGGTACGTGGGTGGTTCCAGGCAGCAAAAGGGTTAATCAGATTTTCATTTTAGATAGTCGCCTTAGTAACAATCAGAGAGCCCAGGCTGTATCTTTTCCATTTGTAGAGAATGTTTAGATTTACAGAGTAGCTTAGCTTATTATATACTTGCCTTGATTGCTGGATCAGGCTTGTGATTCAAAACAGAATAAGATTCATTCTCATAATATTGTAAAGAAGATGATGATGTCACTGGTGGTCTAGGGTTCTGGGAAATTGCTGATACCAGAACTCTAGGGGCAACAGGGTTCCTTGAAAAGTTAAAATAATGAAGGCCAGCATTTTTTGCTTAGACTTTTAGTGAAAACAAGTCTGGGTTCCCCATTTTGAAGGGCAAATCCGAATCCGGGGAATAACACTGGCAAACAATGCTCTGAGGAATTGGACATCAACCTCATTTTTCATGCCAGATTGCATTTAGCTCTCAGAGATGCATTGGTTTATGTTGCAGATTAAGTGCTATGTGGCCCTTAAGTCAGGAAGTGGGGAAAAAAAAATATATATATACGTATATATATTATATACATATAATATATATATGTAACATGTTTGAAAAGCGCTTATTTTCAGAATGTCTGGAAGAGTGGACCAGTGACTATAAAATTTACGGTCCTTAATTTATCCATTGGCCAAACAGCAGAAAAACAAACTCGACATGCTGCTCTTCACATGGCCTCAAACCTCACCTGGAGAGACAGATTTCCTAAGGGCAGAGGAAAGCATTCAGTCTGTTTGCCAAGACCAGGTCTGTCTGGAGCAGCTGCTGCCAATTAGTGACAAGTGATATGTAGTGAGGCCATGATGCACATGGAGCTTCCAGAGTTCAGCAGCTTCAGAAATTACTCTCTGAAACAAGAAGAACGCAATTCTTTGGAGCATAGTTCATTCCTGTTCCATGGTAGTAACCTGGTAACCAGTGAGCCTCCTCAGAACATCTCAGATGTCAGTATGTCAGGCTCCAGTAGCCACTGAAATTATACATTATTTACAGACAGCTTCTGACTTACTTTTGCTTATTATATTAACTTAAAAATGCCCAGAGTTCCACCTTTGCCACTCAGCAAGTATCAAATATTTAGCCAAGAGAGTGGCTGGGAGAGGTTTTAGAATGAAATGAACGAACAAAAACTTGGAAGATTTAAAGACTGCTCAGCTTGGGAGGCACGGGGAAGAAAGTTGGGTAGAGCAGGGATGGCCGAGTAATGACGGGTCTACTGGTGCTGTAGCGATCAGCCATACCGTAATACCAGTTAATTTAGTCAGAACGTTTTTCTCATGAAAGCCGCTTCGCTGAATTGACAGAAGCATGTGTGTTTGTCTGTTTCATAGTGGAAGAGAACAGAGGGTCATTTTGGAGCGTGGAGGAATTTGTGAGGTAGGACACCTGTAGCTCAAATGAAGACCTGTTGTTTAGAAGTTGATGTGGCTGAAAAAGCTCCAAGGATTGAGGGGGGAATGATTTCGGAAGCTGGGAGGCAGGAACTGAGAAGGAAGAAGGCAGAAGAAGACAAATCATATTAAAATTTTTCCTGTGGCCAGAAAAGATAAGGAAATATCCTGCCTCCCTTTCTGTCCTTCCTCTAACAAATGACCCTTATTCCTGGACACAGGAATTTATACCTAATGTGTAGCGAGATTAAGAGCTAAATAACCTTCTTGTAATCTAACCTTGAAACTTTACCGTTTGCAGTATTGGGTCTATGCCAGTTCTTTGCTCAGTTTGAGTAAGATATAGATTCTTTTTGAAGAAAAAAAAATTTCAATAGGTTCAAGGTTTTCCAGAGATTTGCAGGCTGCCATTTGAAAAACACTAAGTTAAAGAAATTAAAATATTCTATTTACTGTATTTCATATGTAAATCTTGACTACAAAAGACATGCTTTGCCATCATACAAGGTAAAAGTATATTTGTTTTCATGTTTGTTGTATTAGGATCAAAATGAAAACATCAAATTGAAAAAAAAAGTGCCCATAAATTTCCTGGACCCCAAGGGGACTTCAGCTTCTAGGTTGAGAAACACTGGTGAAGGTGAAAAATGTATTCTGAGTTCCAAATGGTGCATTTTTCAAATGAACTTTTAGAGTCCATTTATAACTAGGACTCCCTGTATTTAATCATTTCACACTAATTTTTCCTTGGTTTGAATAAAGAATGTCTCCAGCACAGTCATCTAACATTTCCAACATAATAATGTCATTCCAACAATACTGAAAAATAAAACAAGATCGTTGACAGAAAAACAAGCTATAAATATTTGGTTAGAGTATGGAAGAATTTTTCAAATGTCTAATAATATATTGAGACTTGGCTCTTTATTAGAAAGTCTGTGAACTTTTCTGCCTCCTTTGCTCTCCCGCTACGGGTCACTATGTATTTAAGTCGTCTGTGTGTCTGTAACATTTTAGCATGTGAACCAGGATATAGTCAAAAAGACAGATGTTCCTAAAAGCTGAAATGAAGAAGATAATTTTCATTCCTGGGGAAATAGTGGAACATTGAAGAAGGATCATCGTATTCTTCTAAATTCACGGGGGAAACCTGTACTGTCACCCACTTGTTTGGCAGAATTGCCATCCGTCACCATCTCAAAACTCCTTCCTCAGTATCCAAGTCCCTTTTACAGTTACTTCTCTTCTCTTAATCTTCAGCCAAGCCACTGATCGCCTTGGGAAGTTTCTATCCCGACCATCCAGCTCAATCCATGAGCCTTTTCTTCTCCATAACACAAAATTAAAAATCTTGCAGGCATTTTCAAAACGACTGCTCTTCCATGATCTTTAGTATGGTCGGGATGGCCGTCATTCAAGGAGGTCCTCAGTACCTATCTGTGGAGTATTGGTTTGACTGAAATAAACTGAAGTCAGTCCTACTTTTCATAAGTCGTCCCCCTTATCCTTGGTTTTGCTTTCCATGGTTTTAGTTACCCACAGTCAACTGAGGGCCAGAAGCAGATGAAACTCCTTCCGACCTAATGTCAGAAGGTCAGTAATAGCCTAATGCTACATCACAGGGCCTGGGTCATTCCCTTCACTTCATCTCCTCACATGGACATTTTGTCATCTCACACCATCTCAAGAAGAGGGGCGAGTGCAGTACACTAAGCTATTTGGAGAGAAAGCACACGTTCACATAACTTTTATTACAGTATGATGATTATAATTCTACTTTAATGTTCATTATTGTTATTGACCTCTTACTGTGCCTAATTTATTAATTAAACTTCATTATAAGTATGTGTATGTGGGAAAAAGCATATATAGGCTTCAGTACTATCCTCAGCCTCAGGCATTCACTGGGGGTCTTGGAATGTATCCCTTAAGGATAAGTGGGGTAGTGGTAGAGGGGGTGACTACTATATTTACTTAAAATTAATGTGCAGACCAAAATCATGCCAATGAAATTGCTTAATTAATTTGAGATTTCCAACCGGTTGTTCAGTTGTCAGCACAGGCAAATGATGACTGAGGTCAGTAATGATGTTACCCTCCTCCACAGTTTCCTCTGTGAGCAAAGTAAACTGTGGTGGAAAGGGAAGAGGCGAGTGGGTAGGGAAGGAGTAGAAAGGGAAGGGAAGAGTAAGGAAGGAATGAGGAAGCAAAAGAGCACTGGAGAAGATGATTATAGGCAGCATGGATAATTATTATTGGAGTAAGTGTCAAAACATTGTAAATCCAAAGCTGATGAATTTTAAGTATATAAGAACTTTGGGTAAAGAAAATAATAAATATGATGCTAAGAAAAATCAGTGGAAAAATGACTTTGAAAAAGAATGTTGAATGGTTTCTCTGAATTTTGATGGGAAGGAGGGTCAAGAAAAATCTAAAAGATGGAAGGAGCTCCAGGTAGCTTTGGTGGACATCTGTTTTGTCTCACTGATGAACAACCCACACTCTCGACGGCATCCTTAACCTCTGACCTTGTGTATAGACTAGGTCCCCGTAGAACCCCTCAATTTTGAGGCTTACCCAGACTCTTGTTAAGATTTGGGTATTCGGTTTAAGGCCCTGTTAAGAGGAATGCGGAGAACTTGGCTAACTTCCAGAGCAGAGCAGTAAAAATAGTACCGTGAGAAAAGATTAGGGTTCCAGAATATCAAATCATCTTGCCCAAAAAATAGAAGGCTAATACATGACGTAAGTGCCGTTCAAGGTTGAAGAGATATTACCCTTCTCTTGAAATTCCATCTTCGTTTTGGAAAACTGAAACCAAGTGATTTTGCGTTACAACTGGACACATTCAGGTTGGGCCTTAGGGTTAGACTTTTGGAACCTAGTAGTTTGCCAAAAAACACAAAATTCCCCACTTGTCATTATCTCCTACATAGCTTTTAGTTATTTCACTCATTTTTGTTAGCCAATCACAGGTCATTGTATTTTTCCAAATAATTCCAGGGGCATGCATTATTTTATTAAACAATATCAGAAGTCCTAGTTGTCACCTTATTATTGTTTCTGTTTCTAAGCCTGAATACTTTAAACGTAAGCATTCCAAAGTGCTTGCTCCCTATGTTTTGATACTCTATTGCGTTTCTTTGATTTTAACTTGTTCATGTGGAATTTCCTAAGAGGGATTTTTAAAGCAATGCTGGTTCATTAGTTATTTTCTCAAGTTTGGAAATTGCATGAGAAACTTTCACTAAGAATCACCCCTCCTTAAAATCTTAGTCATATTTTGTCTTCTGCAACAGTATACCTAAAATAGCTGAGAAATTCTGATGCTTTTTCTTTGTTTACCAATTTTAAGATCATTATGCATACTCTAATGCATAATTATAATTATGCATTCATGATGTTACTTGTGCTGGCTTAACTCAGAAATAGTGTGAAGCAGCTAATCTCGAAGCTACAGGCTGTTTCCCATCACTTAGATTCTGATCAGAGCTGTTTGTTGAGTCTTATTGGAACACGGACTCTATGTGCACCAGTCCCACGGCTGGACCCTTCGTTTTATCATTAGTTTCACTCCCTGCCCTTTCTTTTTCTCTCCAAATCTGTGCTTTTAAGACAGGAAAACTACAAGATAATTTGGTTTTGTCACATATGTGTAGTCTATTCACAGGAATTAAATGAGAGGGATCTCTAAAATTATCCATTTTATTTATAATCCACATTTTAGTATTATATGTCATAAAAACAGACATAGTGCCATTTCTCATGCTTGAGATTTTACTATCAACTGGCTTTATCATTGAGTTTACTTCGGTGTCGTTTAAACTGGTCTAGTGCAAAACTATCAACCTTTCTTCCATATGTTATAGAATAGTGTGATTTTGGCCAAAAATGCAGTTGGTCTGTGTATCTTACACATTGTGCCCTTATCAACGATTGCAAAGTATTCATGCCTGCATATGGTAGAAAGGATGCTATCTACAACACTGTAAAGGATAATATCATTAAAAAAAAAAACCTAGAGTCTTGGTTATTAGAAACTGAAATTTGGATTAGTCTGTAATGGCACAACATGGAAATAAATGCTCAAGCTATGTCTTACCTGGGGTGCATAGTTTCAAAAGACATGGAAGACAGAGCCGTAAATAAGGCATTTTGCTCTGCATAAGTCAGGGGGCAGAGCAAACTCTATTTGCGTTTGTAGTTTAACCTTTCCTTTCTTGCAGATTTGAATGAGGGAAAATCCTAATTTGTGGATTAGTGGCATTGTTTTGTGATTCTCAGATGTAGTGGAAGTGGAGCCCCACCGAAGAGTATGCGTGGAAGTATGTGTATTTGTTGAAGGGACTCTGTATCTGTCTTAAGGGATGAGGCACCGCTGTGTCATTTCTTTAATATATTTATAGCCACTGTGCTTATTTCAATTTCTTAATATTAAAGGACATCATGAATCTGTGTTTGACATCAAGAAAGGAGAGCATGGATTTTCAAAGTCTGTGTGTGAAACCCTAGACAAGTCCATTCACGAGTTCCTTCCAATTAGACTACGTGAAGTCCTAGAACCAGAATGTGCTCTACGAGTCCCAGAGTCCTGGTCATTTCCTTTGTTAATGAAGGCACTGGCTCGGGGAAGTAATGTATTTTGACCAAGGTAATCCAACCACCTGGAGACAAAGCTTCAATCAAACCTAACTTTAGTGAATTCACAGGTCATTTTTGAACATATATGCAATTAGCATGTGCTATAGCATCAAACAGAAAGTACACAGGAAAAGGTCATAGACTTGTAATCATGGGGGATTTTGCTTTGTGTTTCATTTGGTTTGGTTGTCTTTGACAAATGAGACAACATATTTAAAATTTTGAACTAAATACTTTAAATTATGGTAGTTATATTTAAGACTTTGTTCTAGCACGTGATATGAGAAAAGTCTGCACTATTTAAAGTTTTTGAGCTAGCTCAGAAAGTCCCAATTTAGAGTCCGAGGCAGGGGAATGGCATAATTAAAAGCTCAATGTCCAGAGCCTTTTCAGATTATTTCCCAGATGCCCTACAAGCCAATTTTTAGATCTTGTGGGTATTAGTAAAAATGGTAAGTAGAAAATTTGGAATAATTTCAATAGAATAAATTATTTTATAAGCAATATGTAGAGCTTTTCATCATACAAGGTTAGATTTTATTCAAGTAACCTTACGTTGGCATTGAAATTTTTTCATTGTGCTACTAGTGGTATGATTATCTCCCCACTAGCCAATTTACTGAGTAGTTAAGAAGTAAAAAGATTGGTTAAAATAGTAAAATCTCTTATATATGTACAGTATGCTATATTGATCATTCTGTTGATGTCTGGACAGAATAAATAGGCATAAGACTTTTCATAGATATTTAGCTCTTTCTTAAGTTGTTTCCCATTTCCCCAAATCAGTATACATAATAATTATAAATGAACACTTACTATTTGTCAGGTATCAGTATAAATGACTTATAAGTATTAATTTATCTCACATCACATCAACCCCATGAGGTGTTATTATTCTCATTTTACAGATAAAGAAGCTGATGCACAGAGAAGTAGAGTTTACTGACTGAGATCACACCATAGTTGAGTAGCAAAGGTTGGATTTAAACTTAAGCAATCTGACTCTAGAACCCATGCTTTTAGCCACTGTGTTACCTGCCTATCAGTGTTAAGTCTCTAGTATACGAACGGAGGCCCCTGCCTCTTTTCCTCATGGTGCTTATCCCACTGAAGAAAAATCTTGTATGTCATAAATAATACTCGAATTACAACTGAACTCTTTAGTTTCAGATCCATTGATTAAAAGAACTACCTTTTTCCCACCTTTTCTCTATTTCTACCCAATGCTTTTTACTGAAGCTCCTTTTAAGCTTCCCAGTTTGACTTTGAACTTCTGTTGGCAGGTGAAACTGCTCTGATCATGTTTTGGTTCAGTCTACCTGTGAGCAACCCAGTTTAAGCTGCAGAACATGCTAACTAAACCCAAACCGAGATATTTCTTTACGTGGTGACTCCCCCCCACCCAGACTCCCATGAGGGAGCCAAAACTATATAATGCAGTTTAAGTTCCTTAAGTGGGTGCATCCAGAGATTCTGAAGAGTGGAATCGACCAATCAGGCATGAAGGGCTGACTGGACTGCCTTGCAACCCAGAGTGTACATTGTTGCCTCACTGTGAAGTAGTACTATGTTGCGACTCTATTCTGTTGACCAGTTGAGTACCAAGAGAATCTATTCTTCATTTGTTCTTGTGTGATCAGTGCTGAGTGAGTGAGTGTTAGCCTGAAGACACTTTGGATCTCATCATGAATTCTGCTTATGACTGGAAATGTTTATATAGGCTATTTTTTATACATTGTTAAGCTGTAAACACTTCTACAGGTATAAAAATGCCCGTAGTCACAAAAATAAAAATCTTAAAAGTATTACCTGTTCTTCAATATTTTTAATATCACTAACTAGACTATGTTCAGTTCTGTTCCTCTTATGCCTACTCGATGCCTGATACTGCTATTTAGTGTCTCAGCTAGACTTTTAAGGCCCAAAACTGTGCAAATGTGAGAAATAATTCACTATAAACCTATAAATTTCAAAGCTCAGAAAACCCTGAAGGTTATTAATGAGGCACCATGCAATTAGCTTATACAAAGTGCAGCTAGGAATCATGCATAATGTAAAACAGAAACTGCTAACCACTGACTCATGGAAGATCATTTAAGCTAGTTTTCATGGACATGAAGAATTGATATTTAACACAATTCTTAAGAAGATTCTTATTGCTTTAACACCATGGAAAGAATTTTGTTTCTTACAGATTTGCTAAGAGAAAAATAGAAATCAGTTCGTGGTTAAGGCAGTTTCCAGCAATGTGAATTTTAACAAGTTGTTTAATATTTTAGAATATCAGTTTTTACCTGCACAAAATGGACATAACAGTGGAATTGTGAGAATTAATTTAAAAAGTAATGCAGCACCTAGAATTTTAGTGCATAGTTAATGCTTAATGAAATGTTATAAATCATGTATCAGGGGGTAATGTGTCACTCTTCCACCCAGCCAGAATTCTTGTTTGGCTGGGAATTCTGCATTTCAGTGGAAACAAATTTCTTTAGGAGTATTAGAAACATAAACCAAACACTTGCATAGAATAACATACCTGTTACTGCTTTCAACTCATTACATACATTAACTCATTTAATCCTCAAAATAATTCTATGACATAAATACTTGCATTATAGTTATTTTAGAAAGGAAGAAACAGAGTAGTTAGTAACTTGCCCTAGGTCATACAGCTACTAGATGGAGATGTGATGCAGGCTTAGTAAGCTTGGCACCAAAGCACAAATTTTAAAATTTGACTATTAACAAAGCATATTAAGTGTGATAATGCATACACACTTAAGATACTGTACATACATAATTTTTTCTTAGCTACATTTCATAAGATATTTCTATTTTTGAAATACATTTCAGTATATTTTGATCTAATTTAGTAGTAAGAATAATTAAAGGGGTATAGAGTAAACTGATTTTGATAGAAGTAGAAGTGCATGGCTTAAACCAAGCTATAAATATGAAAGATTTATAACTGGGTTTTAAATATAACTACTAAAAATATAAGCTATATTTTATAGATTTTCAATGTATATTGGAGAAAGCCTCAGTATTTTTGACTTCAGAATTAAATTGTAATCCTAAATTGTCACGAAGATCCTTAAGATGAGTCTGTTAACCACTTCTCATCTATTACTACACTGTCATTTGGTCATGGACCATCAAATATGCATTGAGATTTCCAAATGTATCAGTCATATTCTTGACATATCATGAGCTTGATTATAAATATTGATTTAAATAATCTATGTGTATGTCATCTAGGCATTTTTATTATCAGTACATTGTGAGTATCTAGAAGAGGTATAACTCCTCTTTCATCATTCTATTTTTAAGAGTTTTACATGTAGTAGATATTTAATAAATGTTTATTGAATGAATAATGAATATACCTAATTTCTAATAAAGTAAAAAGTGATTATTTTAAAAACAGAATAACCTAAATAAGTCTCTCAAAATAGAAATGGCATAGAGATATCCAAAAATAATGCTGCTGATCAGTCATTACTAATTAAAATGTTTATACATAAAGTTACATTTTTTTATGTGGCAAAAACCACAATGTAAACCAACTTGGTCCAACTTTTCATATCATACACGTGCAGCGAAATGCAGAATTTAACCCCTGGTATTTGCACTTAACCATTTAGTTTTTATAGATGTGTTATTTTGTCATGTTAACGTTATTTAAATATTCTTTCTAGGGGTACCTGGGTGGCTCAGTCGGTTAAGCATCCAACTCTTAGTTTCATCTCAGGTCATGATCTCAGGGCCCTGGGATCAAACCCCACCTTGGGTTCCATGCTCAGTGGGGAGTCTGCTTGAGGATTCTCTCCCTCTCCCCACCCCCTGCTACACCTGATCTCTCTCTCTCTTTCTCTCTCTCTCTCCCCCAAATAAATAATAAATATTTTTAAAATATTCTTTCTAACATACATGTTGATGCTTTTATTCATATTTCTATTCCTTTTATAAAGAATATGGTTTGAGAAGTTTGTCCAGGGGTGATATTAATACGGATTTATCTCATTTGGTTCTGATTCCAGAGCATGCTCCTTTAGTTGCCTCACACCCACAGGTATATTGAACAAAGGCCCCCTTGTATTGGGAGCATACAGAGGTGAACCTGTTTCATTGGTCAGAGTCTTCTGCTTGTTTTTCTCCAAGGAAAGCAAGGCAGCTTCCCGGAAAGGGAAGACCACGCCCAGTGACTGGGCACTTGACTTTTATTCCGTGGAAGAACAGGATTAGTAGAGTCCTACATCTGCCGATTTGGAAAAAAAATATTGAAAACTACTCTCGTGGTCAGAGTCTTACTTTAGATGCTTAATTTAAGTATTTGCAATATTCTTGTTATTAGAATGTCTCACAGATTAGATAAGCTTTGTTCCACTAGTCTGTAGCACCTTCACACTTTTGCAAGCTAGACTGCCAAGCTTTGAAGCTTTTGCACCGAACTTTCAATAACTCGTGTCATGAAAATCTGCTTTCCCAAAAGGTGCTATATTTATCACAGCACCTACTGTATGGTTTAACAATGCCATCGTTTTTCTTTTTCCTCTTTGGAGGGAGATACCTTTCTCATTCCTGTTCTCCCATTTTGCCATAGGCTGTTACCATCCGTTTCAAATATCAGGTATATTTCAAGTTCAAGGTATAGGGGAGTCCTTAATCACGTATAGTTACAGACGAAAATAAAGATACACGTCATGAAAACAAAACATGTAATGCTTTGGAGGGAAAAGGGGGAAAAAAAAACCTTTTGCATTTGGTTTTAAAATTTACTGTATTATTAATATCAGGATTCCCTTTTTTCTTTGGAGGGGAAGGGCTGATATTAAGATTGGCTCAAATGGTAATAAGGAGACAGTTTAAAAAGTATCCAAAAGATTCATTACATATTGCAGTGGATTAATTCCATGAGGGACAGACATATCTCAGTATCTGAGGATGACTTTGTGCTGGATAGAGCTTTTTCTTTCTTCCACAGAATGCCTTTGGGGTAAATCTCAAAAAGAGACTGCTGAATAGAATTGACCACTCTTTTTTTTTTTTTATGTGTAAATAGGTCATCGATAGTTGAATGTGTGTATATACCTCTGTTACCCGCTCTGTATAATTCTTCATCCTAATATTTTTATTTTGACCACACCACTTCCTCTGACCCCACCATTTTCCTTGTACTAATATCCTGAGGTAAAGTAAATTAGAAGGCTTTATTTACTGCTTGAGCAATAAAAAAAAAATAGTAGCATTTCCTCAAGTAAGTGTAAGCTCGGTGTGTTGAGTTTTCATATATATCTTCTTCACACTCAGGATTTGAGTTCAGACTTGACAAAAATTCTATGGTAGAAAGCCTCACGATATTATTGTCAAGTTGTAAGGACATTGGAGATCATCTTACAAAGGGGAAAGATGAGACCAAGAGAGGTTAAATGATTGGCCCCAGGTCACACAGCTGGGATCATGGCTTTCCGGGTCCCTGAACCCCGCCACAGGTTTATGTGTGGAGGGATATTCAAGAGCAATTTACTTTTTCCTTCCCAAGGCTTCGATGCTGACACTCTTTTGCACATTGCACTAGGTGCAAGCCCAGAAATTCTGCCAGGAGCAAAACAACACTCCTTAAACACTCTGTGACTTTCAGAACTGTATAAAATAAAAGGTTGATGTTAATGGTTGCCAGCTTGCAGGGAGTAGTTCCTCTTTGGAGCCAAATATATGTGGAGAACAGATGAGACTGTGGGAGTGAGTTGGCAAAAGGGAAAGAGAAATGAATCTATTCTTTTTTTGAAAATGAAAGTATAATAAATATCTGGATAACTGGGATGTTTATTATTCATTTAGAGATTCTTTCCATTTGAAAAATGAAATATCTTGTCTCTTAATGTATTCTTGAATAATAATTTTATATTTTTTTCTAACTATCATGAAATAATCTTTTTTTTGGAAGTAAAGAGATTATTTTAATGACCTGGATAAATGGAACTATTTGTGTTCACATTCTTAAAAGATCATTATTTCTTATACTGAAATTCCTATATTTAAGCAGTGACTCATGTTGCGATAATGGGTTTCCATAATTTTGAGAACTAAAAGCAAATATACCTCAGAGATAATGATTATTTAAATTTTTGGTTCATAGAGATAAAACTGTCTTTGACATAAGGAGTATGGATATAGGAGCCAAGAATTCTATCATTTTATTTCACACTCATTTTGTTTTTGAAAAGTCTCTTATCGTGTTTGAGATCCCACATACCACAGTGATCTTAAAGACGCTTGTTAGCAGAAGCTCTCTGGGATTTCACTCTCATGCTATCCTTAAGGGATATTTTGTAGAACTGTGCTCAAGAGAAACACTGTTCTAATGAAACCTTCCTGGGATTTTCATTCATAAATCTGTTCTGTGACTAATGGTATAGTACAGTGGTCCTTGTTAGAGCACATTACTGATGCTTCTCCAATTTATACTTCTCACATTTTTTCTAATTTAAGAGTATTCTTAATTTGTTTGAACTTGAGTTTATGAAAATGGTCTAGCACATCAATTTCTTTCAAGCAATGGAAATTTGATAATCTTTTACTAAGTTGAAATTTGTTGTTTCTTTAACAATTATTGTAGGTAAAATACTTGGTATCAGTTTGGAAATTCCTGAAGTTACTTCTTCATTTTTTAAAAAGAATTTAAAAGATTTTATTTATTTATTTATTTATTTATTTAAGTAATCTATACACCTAGTGTTGGGCTCAAACTCAGACCCCAAGATCAAGAGTTTTATGCCGTTCCAACTGAGCCAGCCAGGCAACCTGGAAGTTACTTCTTTTAATCTGTTTGTACATCTCTGTCTTTCTGTGTCTCTGTTCTTCTCTCTTCCTTTCTCTCTCAATCTCATTTTTGACTCAATAAACAAAAGGAAGATGGCAAGTCTCACCCAAAGCACATCCCAATGTAGTTCAGTGGCCGTTTCATTCTTTTTTAAATGTAAGCACATGACTTTAATGGAAACACATGATATACCTAATCATGTCTGAATGATGTCTGGCATTCATTAGACATGGAGAATATTTAGGTGTTATTGCTAAGAACCTGTTTTTATATCATCACACAGATAATGTTGACCCTGCAAGACCACATGGAATAGTTATTCTGTTTCTGTAATTTAAAGTGATCTTCTATTTTTTTTTAAAGAAAAAAAAAATCTTGGCCTCCATAGCATCAACCTCAAACATTTCACATGGTGCCCTATATAACTTTTTAAAGGATGTTTACTAAAAAAGCTTTATTAGGTGGAAATCATCATCCTAAATGTTTTCTTTCTTTTTTTTAGATTTTATTTGTTGTTGTTTTTTTTTTAAGTAAAGTCTCCACCCAGAATGGGGCTCGAACTCACAATCCTGTGATCAAGAGTTGCATGCTCCACCAACTGAGCCCACCAGGTGCCCCCATACTAAAAGTTTTAGAGTTCTAGTCAAATTAGTGATGTTGAGACTATATGCCATGCACAGAATTACTGAAAACACAATTGTGTGTAGGGCCTCGAGTTATATTATTTGACATCTCTCCCCATTCTTGGTAGCCCAAGATTTTAAGTTATTATGCCCCGTAGGATAGGCTGTTGGTGAAGGGAATTTTTAAATTCAAGCTCACCATCACTAGAGACTTCACACAGTTAAAGGGAGAGTGGTACAATGTTTTCGTGACTGTCAGATTGTATTTGAATTTAATTCCAGTGTGAAGAACTGCTTGGATATATTAACTGAAACTTTTACTGTGTAGTAAAGTACAAGGTCAAATCACATACAGTACCATTTTTCATTTAGATGTAGACAGTAATTCAGTTGAGGGAGACTGGCCATTTTTCTGGTTCTAACTGTATAAATCTAATGTCTACAGTAATTTGGAAAATTTTCTATGCCTACTATCAAATATGTTTTTATAGCTGAGAGAATAGAAACAGCGATGAATTGTTAAAACAGCTATGAATTTTGCCAAATAGACTTCGGCCCTCTTCACCTTTTGCCCAGTTAAGGAATCAACATACTGAGAGCATTTTTATCAGTGTCAAACCACATCTCATGGTATTGGCTTGAGATTCTCTAATGAGATTTTGTTATATTTCCTCAACTAAAGTCAATGGAGGCCAATTTTTCCATCAAGTGACACTTCCAGCTCTTTTAAAAGGCTGTAAAGTCAGACTCTTCTCATAGGTCAGATTTTCCTAAGACTTTGAGTTCTTCCTAAGCCTCATTTTGGAAATCCTCAACAAATATTTCCAGCAAAATTTGGAATCCCTAAGACAGCATTATGTCACCAGTTTCTTGGGTTAGAATTATCCTCTGTGCTTTACCTTTGGGCTGTCTACTTTTATCTCCATTAACCTTTTGGCTTGAGTATAAACATTTATTGAAGGCTACCTCCTTTGTCGGTCCAGTAACTCCAAAGGTTAGTGAGAAGTGGATGCTAGCTTGACCTCTTTTATCCACATTAGATGATTCTAATTATTCCTAAGAAATGACACTTTTGACCCATTTTGTCCTTGTCAAGTTTGTCTAGTTGTAGGCTGTCGAAGCATGAAACTCTGGGTTCAAACAGTGTCCAGGAGTGAACATTTTTCTAACTTACAATGCAGAGCCTCAAAAGTGCACACTATTTCTTTTTCTTTTTAAAACATGCCAGTTTAACTGAAACTGGGGCTCCTGATATGTACCTTGAGTTGATTTATTCCTGAAAGAGACCGCCTAGATATGAAGTGCAAACTTTAACCTGTTAAAACCCATGGGCTATTGAATACAGAAAAAAAAAATGAAGAAAACCTTTGCATAAGATTTTGCTGAGGTTGCAGGCAACTCTAATATCACAGTGGCTTTTTACATAAAGAAAGAAGTTTATTTCCTTATCACCATTGTGATTCCTGGGGCTTCCTCCTTACATGCTTCCACAATCACTTGAGCAAAAGCAAGGCCTGATCGTGAGTCCATTGGCTCTTGAGATTCTGTGGAAGTGACATGAGCCATCTCTTATTCAGTCTTATTGGTCCAGCGAAGTCATATGGCCACCCCTAACTTGAAAAGAGATCTGGGAAGCGGAGAGCTGGAAATAGCTGATCACTAGCCCTGGTGACTACCTCCAGGTTTCAATTGGATACTTAATTGAGTTTTTGTCTTGACTTTTATATGAATAGCTACAAACACGACCAGCACCTGAGGAATAGTAAGCATTCAGTAAATGATTTTGGACATTTTTAATTTGTTTATTCATGTACGTATTCAGCAAAAGTTTGACATGCATCTGCAGTGCACCAAGCACCATGCTGGTTGCTTTAGATGACTTTCCTTAAGATAAAAACGATTTGGCAGATGTGCATTCTGAAATTCAGGACATTCAAGTTGAAGTGGTTTTCCGGTCATAGAGCCTGCCCATAGCACATAATAGGATTCAAACTGTGGCCATCTGACTCCAAGAATGGGAATGTCCTTTTGATTCCATCCCAACTGTAAGGTCAATGGTGAATCATGAACTGTCTTAAATACTTAATTGTAGACGCAGAAATTATTATAATCCCCACTACATATATTTTCGTACTCGAAGACAAGAACATTAAGCATATCTAATGACTGTGAAATGACAATGTAGATGTTATTCCAAAGAAGAAGAAGCTGTTTCGTGCTTTCGAGTACTTTTGATAAGGAACTTAGTTTGTTTTTTTTTAACTGTAAGTCAGTAAGCCTGAATGCCTTTTGTATTAGTTTTTATTGCTGCCGAAATAAATTACTACAAATTTAATGGCTTAAAACAATCCAGATTGTTGGTTCTATAGATCAGAAGTCCAGTATGTATCTCATTAGACTAAAATCAAGATGTCAGCAGGATGCGTTCCTGTCTGGAGGTTCTAGGGGAGAATATCTTTCCCACCATTCCAGCTGGTGGCAGAATCCAGTTCCTTGAAGTTGCAGAACTGAGATCCCTATTTCCTTGCTTCCAGAAACCCAGAGTCATCCCAGTTTCCAGACCCCACAGTGTTCCGTAGTTTATAGCCTCATTGTGCCATCTTCAAAGGCAGCAAAGGCAGGTAGAACCCTTTTCATATGGAATCTCTTTGATATACTGATCTGCCTTTTTCTTCTATAAGAACTCAAGTATTTAAAAGAGGCCTATCCAGATAATCTAGGATACTTTCACAATTTCATGGTCCTGAATTTTAATCACATCTTTAAAATCCCTTTTCCTAAGTAAGGTAACATATTCACAGGTTCCAAGGAATTAGGTATAGACACTGTTAGGGGTTGTTTCTCTATCACAACTTTCATATGCACCGTCTTTCCCAACATATTGTGCCAACGGTATCCTCTGTAGCATGCTAATAAAATCTTGGCTTTACTTTCTTTATTTGTGAAATTAGGGAATAAAACTCATTGAACTTTGAAGTTGCTTCCAGCTTGTAACATTCTAGACTTGTAGAGCCCTTTATGATAGAGACATGGGAAAGTGAACCTAATGATCAATGTGGATATTATTGTTATTTTCTATTCATGGATTTTGCTGGAGTGTAGATTTCATATAATCCTGGATAACTCCTTCCTTCTCACACTTGGTAATCTTCTTTGAAGTCAGTCAATCTCTACAAAAGTTGACTTCTTCAGAAAGAAATTGACTTACCTCCTCAAAACTGTAATAACTGGTCCCTTGAGATTTTTTATCTACTTATTATTTACTTTACAGCTTGGGTATAGCTTTCAGCAAGATTTTGCTACATTTTTGCCTTTGCTTTATTGGTTTAGAGGAAAAGAAATTGTTTTTCCTCGTTTCTTAATAAGTCAGATTCTGCCTGTGTCCAGGTGTAATAAAGATTTTCAAGGTTTTAAAAGGAATGATGCCTAACTTACTACTAAGGAAAGATATTAATTAACTAGTTTTATTTGTATCACAAAATTAATTCCTTCAAATCCTAATTTGCTTATGTACTAAGTGGAGAAAATGTTAATGCCTAAGTCCTAGAGTTTAAAAATCAAAAAAGAAAAAAAATAAAAAAAGATAATTGAGGGGAAGTACAATACCCAATGTTTAGTGCTCAGTAGATGTAAACAACCAGGGTTTTGTTTTTTCGGTTTTTTGTTTGTTTGTTTGTTTTTTAATTTGAGAATGGACATGAAGACTAAATAAGTCAAGGAAGTGTCTAAGAAAATCCCTCACAAATTGCATACATAGTAGCACCCTTATTCTTCCCATTTAAGCAGTCTTTACTGGTTTCCTTTGCCTAGAAATTTAAGCATGAAAGGTTTTGCCTGATATGAAAAGATCCTTCAAAATATGCTTCTCACCTGCCCTTCCAGACACGTTGCTGTTATTTTTCTTTCACTTACTGATAATAATAATGATTATGATGATGATAGGTAATGCATATCCAGTGCTTTCTACATACCAAGAACAGCTCTAAAGGTTTCATAAGAAATTAAAACCAAAGAGTCCCAGAAAGATTCACTATTTCCTGTACTCATGACTCTCTTATAAACTGCTCAGATTTTCCCAATGCTATATATCACCACTTGCAAATTCTCCCTTTTTATCCTTTAAGATCTTGTCTAAATGTTACCTACTCTATCATATCTTCCCAGAATCCACACAGCAGAAATTTCTCTCTTGCCTTGCATTAATCCCAGAACGATTTACATACTACTTTACACTCCTTATCATGTTACTTATTGCATTATATTAAACTTTTTCTTATGTATCTGTATCTTTCATGAAGAAGACGTCCTCATATTCCTAGGACTAAACACAAAGGACCACGATGGAGTTGGTTTGTATGTTCATAAATGAACAGAAGATTATAATATCAACAAAATCAATTGATTTGCTTTACACTAAAAGAGTCCCTAAAGAATTGAAATGATCAATATCTGTTTTTCATATTATTTGTGGAAAATTGTAAAAGCTGATTTACTGTGTAGAAGTCTCTGTGGCTTTAGGAACTATGGAGTATAAAGATTAAATAAAAGGCATGGTCTTTCCCATGAAATAACAGAACAGTAAAAATGGGGGAAGTACCTGCTGTTGAATTCTGTTCTTTAAAACTGGAAGAGAGAAGGTGTTAGCATTAAGACCACAAAATCTCCTACATGAGGGCTTATCGAAATGATGCACTGATGCGCGCTCTCCTGTGACTTGTTCTGCCTCCCGCTCGGAGACCTGGTGACCCTCATCTGTGGATTTACCTGTTTCTCTGGTAGTAAGAGAAGCTGGCATATGCATAATTAAGACCTAATATTTAATTGGATATGGGTCATTATCATTTCAGATTGAAGAAACTTACTTGTCCTCAATTCTGTTTTCAAACGGAAATAAAAATGGTCACTCAGACTAATAACCATAAAGATAACTTGATAACATTTTTACCCGTATTGTTAAAAAAAAAGATGTAATATAAAATTACTTCTTTCCTCTAGGGCTTTCACCTAACCATCCTAGAAGACTATACTTTCAGGGCCAATTTCTATAGTTTGTTACTAGAGAAGTTTCTCTGAACGCGTAATGCACCAGATAAATGTTTGCCAAATATTAAGATATGTAGTTGAAAAATTAAGAATTTAAAATGAATCAAAGTAGGAATATAAAAAAATTCGTAGGCTAGTATTTGTCACCATTGATCTGATTTGCCATCTCTTTTAACATTTGAAATATTTTTTCAGACTTCCTTTTTTAAATTTATCCATTACGGTTGATTTTTTTTCATTAAACAGTGTGTTTTATGGTTGTTCTACCTCTTATAATATAATTGATACTTCAGGTAATGGCTTAACATTCATCTTATGCCTAGTTGTCAATATAGGTTTGCAGCTAACAGCAGATCCGTGTCTCAGACGCTATCGTTGTTGTCATTCAGCGGCTGAAATGGGTTTTCCAGATTCCTGAGGGATTTGAAATGACCAGATTACATGGAACTCCTCAAGTGAATACTTATTAATGCCAATTTGGGAAATTTGCGTCAGAGTCCCAGAATGAGCTGAGATCTCTTTGGCAGGATCATATCTAGGTGAAGATTCAGTTCAAAAATTACCTGGAGACCCTTGCACTGCAGTCTGTGTTGTGGTTTTGTGATATTTGATATACAGACATGGTCTGATGGATGATAAAAGTCCGAATGCCAGTTCACTGTGACTCATCGGGAAACAACAGTCTTGTTAAAGCTCACTTGTTTCCTCCCCAGTTTACTTCCTGCCACATTTAACATAATTAAAGACAAATCATTTAGATGCCAAACAGCCTTAAATGATGAACAGTCTGAGCCTTATATTTAAAATGTACAACTGGAAATATTTTGTGAGAACCAGGGCACGAGTCTCCCTGCTTTGTGTGCTTCTCGGAGTGAGGGTTGTCATGCTTTAGTTGCTCTGCCTCAGAATTTATTCACGATCCCTCTTTTATAGTCTTTCTGGAGACGATGTACGGTGAATCATTAGCATTATTACTATTTCAGTTACCTTCAGACTACATATCCACACCTAGTGGGGTGGGTAGATTTCATTATTCATTTGAAAGAAATTCCTACTCTAATATAAATGTTGCTCAGGACAGAGCTTTGAAATGGATCCTGATTCTTTAAATTCTTTCCTGTCTGTTTCAGGAAATAGTGAGATCCTGTTGATAGTGAAGTACAATGTGTCTAAAGTTCACTTCTAAACACTCTGCTCTTTGCAATGAAAGTCATCTGCATTCTCTTTATAATTCAGAGCCGCAAGAGATCTGTCTAATCTTGGAGATCTGATCCAGTATCATTTAGGAAAAAAAATCCTTGATAATAATTCTACCATTCAGATTAAGGAAAAGCAGTAAAGCCTTACAGCTTCTGTCGTCTTAAAAAGATATTATGAGACAGGGGAATAAGGACTTGGATTATAGTTTGGGAAATTTAGTTGTTTGTAAAAATAAAATGATTAGTACAGTTATTATTCAAGTTTTTAATCAACGAAAGCAAATGGCATCTGTTTGTTATCATTCTTTCCACAGAAGACAAAGGCTCAGGTCCCAATGGTGCTGACGGCTGGTCCCAAGTGGCTACTGGATGTGACTTGGCAAGGAGTGGAAGACAACAAAAACAACTGCATTGTGTACAGCAAAGGTAAATGCAGGATCCTTTCCCTCTCTCTTTGTAAGTTTTGGAACCCGAGCAAGGCAGGAAGGCACCAAGTGAGCTGGAATGGGAATGCAAAGTGAAATGTGATCCTCTCTCTTCCTTTTTCCCTCAAGAATCTCTCTAACCTGTGTTTCCAGCAAAGCCTGCTGGGTTTTTTCTGTACAGTTTAAGACAGAAAGTGTTATACCATTGATGACTTAGCACTGCACACATTTACCTAACCCGGTATTTGAGTGGCGTGACTGGTACCTTCCTTGCTGTTAGCTTTATTGATAACCAGTTTGAGGAAATCCCAGGTTCCTCCCTCTTAGACATTATCTAGAGAGTAAATTCCTTTTGAAATTTAGCAGTTCGCGTCCAGGTGCATGGTCCAGGAGGCATTGCATTCCAGCCACTTTCCTGAAATCACTCATGATGAGGATGGCTGAAAGTGAAACTACCGCAAAGCCTGAGAATTCTTCCCCATGGTGATTTCTGAAGGGCAGGAGGCAAAGGGGGAAAGAGGAAACCTATGGCTTGCAGAGTTTTGCCTTTGATTTGCTCAGTGTGACATCAACCTAGACCCATCATCTAGCTACACCCAGGCTACAAAGGAGCCAAAGGTCCATGATGGCGCTCCCAGACGCGGGCCCCTCTTTGTGTGTGGTGTGGTTTGGGGCACATTTCTCCATATTCAAGTTATGGGCCCCAGCTCTGTCCTCTTACAGTGAAATCCCTAATCGTGCCTCTTTGTAAATATTGCAAAACCTTGGGCTTCTCATGTTTAATTTCTTTTAGCTTTCTTTTTTAACCAAACAGACCTACTGAGATCAAAGATTTACTTGCACATTGAACCTAGAAACCATAAAAGCCTACAAGGGAACAAGCAAATAAGCACCCCTATCAATATATTAACATATAAAACACTAATCATAACATCAAAGACTCTTAAAAACTTGCTAGAAACAATTACAACTTGTTCCTATAATCATTACAATTTGTACACTTATAAGAGGATTGCCTTTAAACTACCATGAGCCTTTGAAAGTTGAAACACCGGAAAGAGGGAATTTGCAAGCTAAAAAAACAATCTGCACACCAGGATCTGATTATATTCCTTTTCCTTCTATAATTGCTGGTCCCAAACCCACTCATTTTTTCTAACCTGAAATACCTGTGGTAAGCTGGTGGGAGCTTTTAGCTGGAAGGAAAGTGTGATTTTCCCAGAATATGTCAATATGATCTGTCAAAGTGGAAGGAAATGGTATAGTGAACCAGTTTACCAATGCCCACATTCAGAATGCAGAAGAGGCCTTGGAATGTAGAATTAATTACGAGGAATAAATTTTTGTTGGACAGTGTCTAATCTCTGTGATGGTAATGTAATATGGAGGAACCAAGAAAATAGCTGTTCTCTTGTCATAATCCAAATCCATCGCATTTTAAATCAGCCCTTCTTTTGGGAGCAATGATTGTCATATTGTTACATATAAGGAAAGAAATATGGCAAAATTGCAATTTCACGTTCAGTGGAGTACTTGAACTTGAACATGTTTATGTGTTTGTATTATAGTTGGCTATATATTAAGTCTTTTGGCAATGAACAATTTGGAGTAATTTATGGAAGGTTACTAATTAATTAACTCATAAAGCATGCATTGAGCCCAACTATGTGCTAGCCTCGTCTGTGGATACTAATAACCGTCATTACTAAGCCCCGCTAAATCTACTCCATGGTACTTCTGTACCAGATTGTGTGTGTTTCTCTCATCGTTCTTCATCACCTTGTTTTACGATCATTATTATATGGGCTCTAGAAAAGAGTTAAAAAAGCCTAAAGTTAGAAAAAAAGGAAAAAAAGGAAAAAGTTAGCTATTATTGCCTGCCTTTCTGATCTACTCCAGTTACCGAGCGCAAGAACTATGTCTTAGTCACCTTCCCATCCTTGGTCTGGTATGCTGCCTGTACAAAAAAAAGCACTAAATAAATACTGATTGGCTGACCAGATAAACAAAGGATGAGTGGTTGTCAGAAACTGTAATAGGCATTTCACATACTCGAATGATGAACCATATGAATTATGGCTGTTCAATGCTCTTTAACCACAAAAGGTAATTTGATACTGTTCAACTTAAGAACTATTAGTATTATGGTTCAAACCATAGGGACTACAATAACTACTGTTGAGGCATTATTTCATTTTATCTTCATTGAATACCTGCTATGAGGTAATTAATGTACTACTCCATCTTACAAAAGGTGAAATTGAAAATTAGGTGGGGTAAGTAATTTGCCATGGTCACATAGCTCATAAGCGATTGGAGTGGTGCTCAAACATGCATTCATCTAACTTAGGGTCTGAGTTATGCATATTGAGTAATTTCTCCCCATATTAGACTTTCAAACAGCTCAATGACGTAGGTTGTGTGTTTTTTATTTTACATAGTTTGCCATTATGACTTAGGAAGATGGTATGGCTGTTCTTGGTTATAGAGAGCTAATCATGGAGCCAAATTTGAATCTGAGTCTTGATCATTCCAAACCTTACATCCCTGTACTGTGGGACTCTGATTTCCCCCCAACCATTATTATATGATTTGTAAATTCTTCTAAATAACTTGGATGTTTATGCCTGGAAATCACAAAGAGTATATATTATGGTATGGCACTCTCCAAATGCAATATACAGAATCCCAACTTCATTTAAAAAAGAGCCCTGTTACCTAATATCGCCTATCAGGGCCCCTCTTGGAAACTCACAATGCCTGCTCCCATTAATACTCTGAGAAGTTCTATAGTAAAACACCTGTTTAACTCATTTGACCATATGATATATATATATTTATTTTTTCTCAAGTGGACACCCATTGGGATTAGTGTTCTAGGTAACACACTCAGAAAAACTCTCCTATAAATTCTATTCTGATCTCCTAGATGGGCTTCAGAAGCCTGATATTAATTCCTACTATTCAGATTGCCTTTGGAGGGAGGGACTAGCTCACCAAGATAGGTCTCAAAGTTCTGTGAATACCTTAATATGCTATGATTGTACTAGGGATTGTTTGAGTCATGGAAGATATGACCAAAGGAAGCACTCCTGTCAGGACCCCATGGATTCTGAGTTTGCTGTCTTTATAGGCTTACACATATGATAAGGCTCCTTAAAGCAAAAGAATTTTGTAGTTGGAAGGTTTTGGTGATTTAGATTTAATCAGTATTGACTTGGACATCTGTGTGTGAGGGATTTTCATAATATGTATGTTATTTATTATTTGGGACTGCTTTCAAGTGATAGAAATCCAAAAGAAATTGGCTTATCCAAAAGAGAGAGAGAGAGAGAGAGAAGAAGAGTGTGGGGGGGGGTGGGGGGTGATGAAACTGAGAATCCAAGAACGTTCTGGATTTCAGGAACAGCTTAATCTGGTTGCTCAAACTTTGTCCCCAGACTGTCTCTGTTTTCTGTCCCTTCTTTCTTTGTGGGTTCCATTTTCAGAAACATTCTCTTCAGGTAGTGGCAAGCTCCAGACTTATTATACCAGCACAGAAATTCCAGTGAAAACAGCTTTTCGTGTTTTGATTAGGGCACATCACATACCAGTCCTTGATCCAATTAATCACAGTGACTTTCCCTGGCTGACTACAATCATCTTTAGAGTAGAATTAACCCCACATGAGCCACTAAGAGAAGAAATAGTTCCCCAAATGAAACAAAAGTGCTGCTGACAGATACGAAGGAATAGTTGCTCGATGGGCTAGCTTCATGCACTTAGATGCAACACATAATTCCTAATGTCTAAGAAGCTCTCGCTGAAGATGACAAATAAATTCCTGGAGCCAATTTGCATTTTCTTATTTTGTTTTCTAGCTAGGAACCTAAATTACTTATGAATTCTATGCCAGAATCATTATTATAGGACCTGACTATCCGAGAACATATCAGTACCTGTTTACAAATAGAATGTAAAATGCATATGTGTAGCATTTTTTAAATGCCCTGACTGTGAAATTTTTGATATCATTTTCTTATGGTGTGTTAGATAGGCCACTTAATGTGTAACTACTCCCTTTTAAGAGGCATACTTACTTCTTAAAGTATTATTAAATGTGAGCTAATAGCAAAATTAAATATAACTATAGTTTTCATTTCCAGGGTGTCCATCAGATAATTATTATAAAATTATATTATATCAGTGCTATGTGACAGGCTGCCATCATCTTGTTTTATCAAAGCAAAAAGTACAGTATTTGGCATTAATATTGTAATCTGATGTACTTTTTCCCTGCCTCGACTACCCCCTGTCATTCCAGAAAGTAATTAGCTCATCCAGACACTGATGGACCAGACTTGTTGGGTCATCTGTTTTTTGCCATTATTCTCAACAGACTTCAGATAATTCTAATTTACTTATCTCCAATGGAAAAAAACTGGAAAGCACCGTGCTGAAGTTAGAGGGAGGATGCTGAGGGGTAGGATTAGCAATACTTGCCCACTAACTCCTAAAATCCGCTAATGCCAGTTGAGCATTGGAGATCAACTTTTCTTCTCTATGTACCACAGTGTTCTTTACTTTATAGTGTTTGCACGGTACGGTGACCTTTCTCACATTTAAAAGTAAATGAGTTACTTCGAGTTGTTTTTGGTTTTGTTTTTGAGCACTCAGAATTAAGTCTTGAGCTTGTGGGTGTGTTCATTCAGTTCAATTCAATAAGGAATAATTGAGTTTTTCATGGAGTTGTCATTTCAGAGTAGACATGTTCTCTAGGTATCAGTCAGTACTAAGAGAATACACCTTGTCAATCAAAAGAATGAAAAGGTATCAGTGAACCCTCACTCCCACCTTAACCACAGAAGATTTGTTTTTCTATAAAAGCACAGTATCATTGTTAAAAAAAAAAAACTGTTGCTGGTAGGTGACTTTGGGCAAATCATTTATCCTATAAATCTTGATTTTCTCAGCTGTGAAAATGGACTAGCCATGGGTATGCTGCAGAATTTTTGAGAGGAAGAAGCTTGTAAACTTAATTGTGTATATTGTTATAAATATTATATTGCTAATTATCTTTTACTCAATGCAATTTGTCCTTGTGGACACGTCAGTACATACTTAGAGGAAATGAAACCAGGCCTTTATGTTGGTATCAAACAAGTATGCAAGAAAACATGTCATCTGATACCAGTTTTATAGCCAGGGATCCCAAAACTCTCATTCAGTTACTGTTGAACCCACATCACAGTCTTTGCAGAGAACTGTCTTATAGAACCAAGGGCCTGAAGCCTTTGCCTGAAGATGTTACTGGACTTTTTTTCCCTTGAACACATGATATTTTTATTTTTAGTGGAAGTCTCATGTAAAATGTCTAGTATCAAGATGGTAAGGACAATACTGTTAATACTAAGACTGTTAATACTAATATAACATTAAGCACTTATTCTATGCAGACATTGTTTTATACACTGTACCTACATTTTCTTATTTACCGTTACAACAGGCTCATGATGTAAACAGCATTATCCCCACTTTACAGATGAGTAAACTGAGGGTTTAGATAAGTTAAGTAAATAATCCAAGGATCTTTGGCTCACATATGTTGAAATTGGGATTCAGTCTTGAGCACGTTGACTTTCGGTTCCCAATTATACAATTAACAGAGTTTCAATGCTGCCCTTCACTGGGCCAAGATTGCAGGTTATTTCTCTTCTTCACAAATTTGCATCCGTGTTTATTAGCAACTCTGTGTTCTTTTCCCTCATTCCGTGGTGAGCTAAAATAGCAGCCACAGCAGAACTTTATGCTAATATCTCTTGCTTTCAAGACCACAGCTATGTAAAATCATAGAGAAGACCAATCTCAAAATCATTCTGGGACCATCCTCAGAGTTCTGACTTTGCTTGTTTGCACAAATATAACTGTGCAGTGAGTTCCTTTAAGCTTTTATTGTCTTCTATGTTCAAGATCCTATACTAGACACTGTTGAAATAATGACAGAAATTCTAATAGGACCTAGCTTGGATGAGCAACGCTCTGCACATTGACTAAACTGATCAACTTTTTAAAGCAAAGATCTTTTAGTGTGGGGACTCTTGCAAAGTCTGGATGATTTTCCACCTTAAAATGGTGAATCTGTTGCATGTTGCTAGAATTTTGACACAACAGCCTTGTCTAACATAGCAGCCAATTTTCAAAGTAGGCTACAAGTTCCTGTTTAACTTTTACCTAAAAGGCCTAATATTATATAAATAAGAAGCTATTTTGAAAAGAAAAAAAAACTGTGTTTTTATTTTAAGTGTTTATCTAACCATTCTGTCATTCATAGAAAATGTATAACTGTCGTCTGGTTTTATGGTATTCTCGAAAGAGGGTGGGTGCCTGAACCAAATATTTAGCAGCGGGAATTATAAAATCATAAGGCGATTAAGTTAGCTAGTCACAGAATTCCAATATTGCTTTTTAAATGACTTCAGGATATAGGAGGTACTAAGGTTATTATCTGTTATCAGGAATACAGTGGAATTGTACAACTGGATAATAACCAAACAAACTGACACAATGTAAAATTACATTATCAGTGTGTTAAAACAAAATTGCGCCCTAAAGGAGTCCACATGCCAGCTCAGAGCTGCAGTGTAATTATGCTTAACTCTGATAATTAAAATACAACGGAGATCAACAGAATCATTTTCATTAAGAAAATTATTAATGATGGTGGTATAACAGTAATTGATTGCAGAGCACCACAGGATAACGCGATGCCGAAAACCCAACATGTTTCATGAACATCTGAGGCTCTTTCTGGTTATGTTCTATGCGAAGGAGAGATGTTTTGAGGAGCGAGTAATTTATTGCGCCTCTTCTAGGAATCCGTGATTGTAAAAATGACTGCTTTAGAAAACGACCATTTGGATTCAAATTGTCATTTCTGAGGGGTTCTTAAGGTCAAGACAAGTGACCCCACTAGTGACTATGTTAATTTACAGTAGGGCTGTCTGTTGCAAATTGTACAATGACAGCAACTTCAGCAAATATCAGGCATTCTGTCATTTCCTTTTCTTCCTACATGTCTACAGTTTTTACAATTATGTTAGTGATTTACTTGGGTTATTTCGGTCTGAGTCTGATCATACTGACTAGTTTATGTCCTTCATTATTACTAATGTTTGCAATGTGATATGAGAAAATACACTTATTTTTATATCAACATCATATCAATTTCCTTAATGAAATGTTGGTAAATAATCCTGCATGGTAATACCGTTAATTACCCCAGTGGATTAGATGTGCTATCATATATTGGGGAAAAAATATCCTAAACCATGCTGGACCCATATATGAATGAAACATCCTGTCTCTTAGGGGTAAAAACCCAGTCAGGATGTTGGCAAATGATAAGAACTAAGGATATATCAGTTTTATAAGTATAAAAGTGAGAAATGAAGAGTGGGGTCTTTTGAGAGGTGACTCACTATCATTCAGGCACGTTAGCTTGTCATTCAAAGAAATGCTAATCTTGAAGGCTACCCCCAAAAAGTTTCTTTGACAGCTAAAATGAGGGACAACTCTTAAGGTAGATTTTTTTTCAGAGTAAGCTACTTGACTACTTTTTGAAAACAGTGCATTATGTAGAAGAAATTATTATGTTATAATTCCAAATGAAAAAGTAGAATATAAAGTTTTGTACCTAGTATGATTATGATTATAATTATGTTTAAAAAAGTGTCTGTGTGGGGAAACATACTTGAAAGAAATACCCTGATATTATAAGAGTATTTCTGTAGAGTTGGTCAGATTTAGGGAGGATTTTTTTTTGTATCCCTTGTCTATAATTTTCTTCACGTTGATTATTTTCCTCATATAATTTAGGAAAAATATTTGCAACTGAAAATCATTCTTTGTCTTAACTACACTCTTGCTCTCCTTTTGATACAACTCAAACTAAAAGAGCAAAGAAATCTTTGCCTTGCCCACAAAATGTCTCCCATCCATAGAATTTGAATTATCCCTTAGTGAGATAATTTAGTATCTCTATGAAATGTCCCAACACTTTGTGTTTCACAAGATAATTTTCTAAATAAAATAGAAGTGATTGAGCCAATGCCTTGTGCATGATATGGCACAGGGGTCGTGAGTGATACCAAGGACTATGAAGGGGGAAGGGCAGAGGGAGAAGCAGGCTCCCCGCTGAGCTGGGAGCCTGATGTGGGACTTGATGTCTGGACTCTGGGATCTTGACCTGAGCAGAAGGCAGATGCTTAACCTACTGAGCCACCCAGGCATCTCAGTTTGGCTTTTTATAAAAAAAGCTGTCAATCCCTGAACTAAACCTACAAAGTCATTACTTTGACTTAACAGGCCCTTCATGATCTTCCCCTAGATACTTCTGTGGTTACATTTACTATAACTCCCCAACTAATCTGCCCCAGTAGCCCAGGGCCCCTGGTATTTGCTTGCTAGTACAAAAAATGCCTCTGCCTCAGGGCCTTTGTACTGTGCTCTGCCCCCACACTGGACCCTCTCTTACTTCATTCACAGCACTCTCTAAATGTTGCCTTCATGGAAGTTCTGCCTAACTACTCTGTTTCTCTTGCTCCTTCTTATCTTTTTCTCCTCTATATAAGTCAGCTTTGGCTATTATAGCAAACAGCATAGATTGGATGACTTAACTAACATTTATTTCTCACCATTATGGAAGGTGGAAAGACCCATGATCAAGGTACGGGCATATTTGGAGAGCGATAAGAGGCCTCTTCCTGGTTTGCAGATGGCCACCATCTTGCTGAATCCTTATGTAATGGAGGGAGAGAGAGAGAGAGAGAGAGAGCTCCTCCGAGTCTCTCTTTATAAGGGCACTGATCCCGTCTTGACCTAATTCTCTCCCAAAGGTTTCACTTCCAAATCCTATCACAAGAGGGGTTAGGGTTTTGACATAAAAGTGGAGGGAACCTATTCAGTTTATAACATCCTCTCTTATTTATCTTCATATTTGTCATTTTAGTATTTATTTATAATTTTAATGTCATTATCTTACCCACAGAATGAGCATTCTTCAAAGATAGGAATTCTGTTTTTAAAACAGTACATGGCACCTAGTAGGTGCTCATTAAATATTCATGAAGGAGTGAATGGATAAATAAAGGAGTTGCAGCTCATCTGTTAACATGGAAAGCATTATGATACACATTGAATAATGCTTCCACAACCATCTCCTTGACTTTGTTCAACTTTCTGAGATGTCCTCAGATTTTATTCTTTAACTTCTCTATTGAATTTTAACTATTATATTACTAATTTACAGGAGGTATTTCTTATTCTCTGACAGTCTACTTTTTCAACATTTTTCTCTGTGTGTATGGATATTCTTTCCTGTATCTCTGAAGATAGAAATTGAAGGATGTTTATGAAGTTGTGTGTCCTGTACATTGTTTCATACATTTTCTTTCCTGTTTTGGTTCCTGTATTTGGTATTGAAGCTCTCCTTAAATGGCTAGAGATGCAGGAGTATCTACTTTTTCTTTGAAGAGTGGGACACTAAAAGCTAAATACAAGAACACCATGCAGTGGTAGGTGGTAGGGTGATAGAATGTCAACTGATGGGTTTTGCACAGGGTCACGGGATGTCATCTGGTGAGGTTTATTTTTTTATTTTTTTTTTTTTTTAAAGATTTTATTTATTCATTTGACACACAGAGAGAGATTACAAGTAGGCAGAGAGGCAGGCAGAGAGAGAGGAGAGAGGAGGAAGCAGGCTCCCTGCTGAGCAGAGAGCCCGATGTGGGCCTCGATCCCAGGACCCTGGGATCATGACCTGAGCCGAAGGCAGCGGCTTTAACCCACTGAGCCACCCAGGCGCCCATCTGGTGAGTTTTAAAGAGTCATATGATGATAACTCAGTGATGATAATGAGGTCCCCGAATAAGAGTATATGAATTTTTTGTCTGAGCCTGCTTAGCTTCTCCAGAAGATGCTGGTCTCGTGTCTAAGATTTATGAACCTTGGAGGGAGCAATCTGAGGACATAGTGGGTGAAAGGGACCAGGTGGTGTCTTGGAAAGGCCCTATCTCATTGTTGAGAATATAGATTGTTCCTTTAACCTTCTAATTCAGGTGACACTTTAGCATCACCCTTTGCTGAGACTGTCTGTCTGGATCTGAGCCTCTGTCCCAGTTCTCCGAAGACTCAGCCTCCACCTCCTAACAGAGTGCAAGCGACTGTTCCTGATCTCTACAGGGAATAACTGAGTGCATGAAGCTAACAGCTGCTCACTCAGAATGTCAGTCTTACAAAGTTTAGGTCCACTGCTTACCTTACCTTTCAAGGTACCAGAGGCCTTTAATTCCTGATGTTTTCCAGGATTCTGTGGAATGAGTCTGTTTGCTTCTTGTTGGCCAGCAGCTCTTCACATCCTCGGATTTCAGCTTTTTGTGCTCTGCTTTGTCATCCATCACTCCATCAGTTTTTCCAGCTTCCAAGATTTTGTTGACTTCTGTTGCCTACCCTGCACTCTCTGTCCTATCACCTTTTGTTTCTCTCTTCACTGTCACATTTACAAAAGGGGATAGAAACAAACGCCTGCAACCAATTCATCAGACTTAACAGAAAGCCCTCTCTGCTTCCTTTCTTAGGCAGCTTCTGTAAAGTGTTCTGCATTCACTTCCTTGACTTCCTAAATTCCAACATCTTCTCTTTTTTCTGGTGTCTGCCTTCCCGATTCTATTGAAGTGACTCCCTCACAGGTCTCCTGTGGTTTCTTGTTGCCGACTTTTTATTTGACCGAGCTTCACCTGGTTATCTATTTGCATATCCAGCGGCAGGTGTCCCCATCACTGTCCATCCACTAACTTGTCATTCTCTACTCTCTTCTCGTCATTGATGCTTCCCATAAAGTATCTCATCTATATTTCTTAGCTACCCTTTTCCTTATAGCTTCATTTCTCATTCATCCTCCACAGATACCCTTATCCTTCAGCTATACTCATTTCTATGAAATTCCTCAAACATCCTCTGCTTGTTCATATCTGTCTTTGTACCTCATGTTCCCTTTGCCTGATTACTTTCTATCTATCTTTATCATTGCTAACAGGTACCATTCAAGACTTAGCATAGAGCAGTTCCTTTGAACCGCCTTCCCTGCCCTATCCCCTTAGGGGTGGAGCTCCACCCCAGCCTGTCATTGTCCCAAGTTGGATGTGAGCACCTCAAATGCATGACTCCATTTCTCACCTCTGTAACGCCACAGACAGTGCATAGTGTACACTCACTGAATTTTGAATAATTATTTAATGGCTTTTATGATGCATTATTCAACAGAGTAAAAACTCTAGTGTGACTTGATTTAGTTTCAGGAATTACTTGTATGGAAATCATTTGAAAAATCCAGTACCTAAAATGCTATCCTCATATTTAGAAAAGTATCCCATGCCTTAGCAAGCTTTTTAAAATGCTAGGGAATCTGGTACAAGAGGATTTCTTTGGAATGTCCCATATATACATAACAGACATGGTGCTCCATCAGTTAGCATGAAGCTGTATAAAAGAATTTAGAAAAACTAACATCTACATACATGCAAAAGGTGCCATCAAACCATAGGGTTTTATTTGACATCTTTGTGCACCAGTCATGCCAAGATGTTGGCTCACTGTTACGAGGCAGTTCTTTCTGGATGCACTTGACTTTCTCCCGTCAAACAGAAACTGTGTCTGTCGTTCTCAGCTCTTCACTGGGAGAAGTCAGCCAGACCTGAAGTCTTCACTGTGAGACCTGAAATTGGAAGCTTTTCATTTTACTCTTGGTATATAAGTCAACCCCATTTTTGAAGGCTATTTTTAAACTTAAAAGGTCACCTTATATGCCATGACATACAATAGTACTTCAGAGAAGATATATTCTCATTAGTCTGTCTGAGGTCTGTGAAGACTGTCAGACAACAGTGAGGTCAACCAAGATAGTATATCGTGGTGTTGCAAGGAAGAATATCCCAACCAAGGGAATGGATCCGAAATCCATACATTTAAGTATAAACAGATAAGATCTTTCTATCTATCTATTTATGTAGTTCTATCTACAGCCCATTGAAATTCAATGAGAATAAATTACTTTAAGCCAGTTTTTCCTTCAGAAATCTAGTATTTATCATCACTGTCTGGTCTCCGTTGTCAGTAAAGATTTTCAAGAATGACTGCTTTCCAGTCCAGCACCCTTTACTTTGTGTACACTTTCAAGAAATAGAAGCCTCAGACATTCTTACAGAAACAACATTTTTCAGAATATTTGCCAAATATTCCTAATGAGAAAATTATGGTTTCTGAGTGAGTTTGACCTAATGAGTGATATGTGATATTTCTACTCCTCTCCCCCATAAAAAAGATATAAAATTTATCAATAAACTAGTAAGCAATCATTTGAAGTCTGTCAATGCCAAAACTAGTTTTGCAATGCAAATTAAATCTTACCTGTCTTAAATATAATTTCTGCTATCCTGATGTGTTTTGAGTGCAGGTTTCTAGTTTAAATTGTGTGTTTGGCCATCAGATATCTCACCTGTTAAGTCCAGAATGGTCTGATCTTAAGTCTAGGGAAGCAAAATAAATGGCCTATGAAGGGTATTTACGCTAAACAATAGTTGAGAAATCTTCATTCATAGTTTTGCATTTTGAGTAGAGATACAGGTAAGAAAGATAGCGCTCTATCGGTGAGATGAAGTAAGAGAAAATGTGTATAGGAAAACAGACAAGTTAATTTTTATCTTATCCTTGGCTTTATTTATTTTTTTTTAAAAGATTTTATTTATTCATTTGACACAGAGAGAGAGATCACAAGTAGGCAGAGAGGCAGGCAGAGAGAGAGGGGGAAGCAGGCTCCCTGCTGAGCAGAGAGCCCGATGCGGGCCTCGATCCCAGGACCCTGAGATCATGACCTGAGCCGAAAGCAGAGGCTTTAACCCACTGAGCCACCCAGGTGCCCATATCCTTGGCTTTAAATATACCATTTTAGTTAACTACCTCAAAAGGAAATTAAGATCCTCATCTTTACACGTGTAATGAAGGGAGATTATAAAAAGGAGGCCGGGGTGCCTGGGTGGCTCCATCAGTTAAGCATCTGCCTTAGGCTCAGGTCATGATCCCAGAGTCCCAAGATCAAACCCTGCATTGGGCTCCCTGCTGAGTGGGGAGTCTGCTTCTCCCTCTCCTACTCCCCTTGCTCATGCTTCCTCTCTCTCTCTCTCAAATAAATAAATAAATATAATCTTCAAAAAAGAGAGAGAGAGAGGCCATTACATGAAATTTGTGAGTTGTGTGTTCTTCACTTCACTGAAATATTAGCTGGGTACCCACTATATGGCAGGCAGGGAATGTGTGAACTTCTGGCAATACGTTCAAGTTACATTTCCCCTTGGTGTATGACACTAGAGTATAAGTTTTTTTGTATCTAAATTACCTTTTTTTTTAAAAATTCAGCTAATGTCTTGCACTTAATATGTGATCTGCCAACCAGCAATATGGTGTCAACTTACTAGAAACACCAAAATGCTCAGGCCCCATTCAGGCCTACTGAATCCAAGTCTGCGTTTTAACAAGATCCCAGGTGATCTGCGTGCACGTGTAAGTTTGGGGAGCCAGGGTTTCGTGATTATGGACGTGACTTTAACAGAGAGACCCACTAAAGGATGGCAGTAGTTAACCTTGCAATATACCAGTGTAATAACTCACCAAGACTTGTGAATTTATTTGCAAATAACAAGCACCACAGTAGAGCATGAAACTATCATAAAGGAAAAATAAGAATGTTGAAAGTTCTTCCTGTTTTGTCTTTAAATATACAACAGCTTGAGTGCTATCTTTCTTGGCACTCCCCTCATTCCCACAAATGGGATTATAGAAAAGAAAATGTTGCTGTACTCTATTTAATGGGAACATTTATTGCTGTTTTTCCCCTTCCTTCTTCCAACACCTCTTAATTTATATTAGGCATTAAATTGTAACCCTGCTTCTTTTCATGGTGAAAATGTCCCCAAGTGTATGCCTTTAAATCAATCCATTGTTATTTTGCAAAACAAAATGCTAAATAAGTACTTAGGGGAAACACAGGCCCCCTGAACCCTGGGACTCTCTGGAGGCTCATCTCTGTCATCCTTCCTGCACAGCAAAAAGGGAAAAAAAGAGAAGGAAAAAAACAAATTTGCTGAGCCACAGATTTCAAGTTGTCGACAACCCCATCCACGAGAAAACAGAAGAAAATATATATGCTCTCTGTCCTGTCAAAAGGCTTTCACCTTATCTTGAGAGACTGTCAGGGCAGGAACATCAGTGAATGGACAGGAGTCTATTAAATTAATAAGCTGCTGGATGGTGTCTGGAGAGTTATGATGCTCTATAAATCCAGTTTGATCATGGTGGACAAGGTTTAAATCTGCAGACTTCTAATACACATCCAGTTCTTGGATTGGATTTGAAGTTTTGTGCCGAAGACACAGAGATAGTCCTGCAGCATGTGAATTAAGATTTATCTTTTTTTTTCTCCTATCCTTTTTTTTTTTTTCTTACACTACTTACAAAAATGAAAGCACCTTAGGGATCCTAGCAAATGTTACTGCTGGAAATGAAAGAACTGTTGTCAAGGTGAAACCGTGACCTAGAAGCCTAAAATCAAACCTTGGTCATTCTATTCAAGCAGCCCCATCAGAACCCAGTGTGAAAGGTCTGTGTGGAAGGAAAGATGCCTGAACTTATCTATAACCTATTTGATAGTGATGCCTGTCAAATTCTACTCATCTATATTTATGACAGAAAGAAAACTAATGGTGTCAGATCTGCCCTATAGTAATAAAAAAATCAGGAAGTATTTTCTTTACCCCATTAAATAAAGTCTTCTGAGATAGCCTTTACTGTGATATAGGTTTATTTGAGTTTTTGGCTTCCCACCATTTTAAGCCAAAGAAATATATATTATTCAAATTCCCAAATAAACTGTGAACTAGATTGAGAACAACTTATTTACATTTTCTTGATAAATAAAGTCCCTAGAATGGAAATTGGAATTTGTTCAAAATCATAAAAGTCTCACTGTTGGGTTGGTTTATTACACTGGTTATAATATTCAAACTGCAAGGAACTGTTAATTACATGTTTAATTCTTCAACCTATGATTATTTTTATAAAGCTGGACTTTCCTTTCTCCCCTTGGAACATAATTATGTTAGAGAACTCTAGAATGACAAGCAATGCTGTTATAACCAATGCTGCATGCCCACTTCAGTGGAGTTCAAAGTCCCCCTAAGAATCATCCGATTAACACAGTTATCTAATCTAACAACATGTTAAAGCATTACAGTCAGAAAGACTGTGTGCAGAAGGAGAAGGGAGTTCACCTACCCTCAGTGCTCAGTGTCTGGAGAGCCCTGTCCTGCACGTGGAATTATCAAATGCTAACAAATATCCTATGAAAGCAGTGCAACTATTGCCAGTTTTAGAATGATGACTATCAAGTCACAAAGGTAACAAATGACAGAGCTCCAGTGGAACCCATCTCTGCTTTTCATTCTTTCATTCAATGACAGCTTTTTATCGAGGGCCTACTATGTGCCCGACAATTCTGTAAGCAGAAGTATAAGTAGGCATGAAAGGCCATAATCCCTCTACTGGTGACAAAATAATGAGGAAACTAATTCAAGGGTTCAAGTTGTTCTCTCTCTCTCTCTCTTCCTCTCTCTCTAACACACACATACACACACACACACACACACACACACACATACACACACACACACACACACCCTGCCTCTTTTACATAGAAACTAGTACGATAAGAAGAGAAACAAAGGAGTGCATGAATGAACCCCTCTTAGTTCCTAAAAGTATCTGCTCTGGGATTTACTTATTGACCTCCAAAAATTACTTTTTCAGTTAAAAAAAAAAATTGTGGCATTTTCCCCCCATAACTTACTAGTAAATTTCTGAGCCTTCAGGTCCTGGCCTGTAACACCCATATACTGCCCATTAGTCGTCCGAGATTAAATAGATACTTTGATAATTACCTCATCCAGTGCAGTTGTGAATAAATCTCCTCTGTGTCACTCTCTCCTCCCACCACTACAGTGGTACGTCCCTCGCCAGGAAATGCTTAAGAAAACAGATGAGTCCCACACTGTGCCCCACGGGTCAGAGAATTCTGGCTTTGTGGGACAAAGAGGGGGGGTAAGTCTGCAAGGCCATGACTCTTAATGGGAACTCCCTGCTTCTGGTTTTTCAAGTTTAATTCTAGAGGCTGTGTCAATAGAAGAATCTCAGCTGCTCTCAAAAGCAGGAAGGAGACCATTATTATATCTGCTCCTACTGAAACGCTTGGACTTGAGAAAAGAATATTGAAAAGTTTTTGAAGATTTTTATCTAGTGAACATTCCATAAACAGTATCTCCCTGAAAGCATTTACTTGTATTCTGATTCCAGCCCTAAGTCCTAGAGACAGGAGAGTTTGGGATCAATGCCTGACTAATAGGAAGCCCTCGAGAAATATTTGTTGAAAGAATAAATGAATGTCTGGCTCCTCTCTTCTCCCTTCCCTTTTTGCCCTGGTTTCTTCAGTTTGAAGTGGAGAAAATAGATTGGGTCAGGAAGCAATAAAACAGATAACAATTTATATTTAAAGAGTGAGATGAGCTGATAGTTTTCTTGTTGTTAGTGCTTTTCTATCCGATGAGGTTTTGTATTATACAGTAGCAGTTTTGTTTTGCATCCTACCCAGGTGCTAGCCATGCCAAACACACAGAACTACATGGGAAATAGACGTGATTCCACATCTGGCTTTCTCTACAGAGATAAAATATTCAAGATTAGAAGGCAAAAAAAAAAAAAGGAACTAAACTTTGTTGAGCACTTACTTTATAGCAAACCTTGTCTAATTCATATACTCTGCAAGGCTTACTGTAATTATTGCAGGCAAAACAAAACAAAACAAAACAACAGAGAATATATTGAACCAAGGTTTTATAGCTAGTGAGGTATCCGGTCAGAATCCAGACCTACTTTTTTTTTCGGCAATATGACATTGCTTACAAATTAAATGATGCTTATTCCCACCAATGCATTTATCTTTTAATCATGTTAAAATTTGACATCCCTACCACATTAGTGAAACAATTTAGCCCACAACAGACTTAAATCTAATCAGAAAAAAGAATTTACTTTGAAAAAAACTGAAAGGTAGAAGATAAGTCACCGTGTAAATAAAAATATAAATAAAGCATTTTCTTTTTTAAGAAAAATTCCAGTGCAACTGATTCTAGTTTCCCTAACCTGGGTTTTTAAGTTGATTTTGGTGTACAGCGAATCGGCAAATGGTGAAATGTACAAATCTGAATCATACAAATAAGATCTAGAATACATCTATGACTCGAGCAGATCGCCTCTATTCCAAAAGACAGCTATAAGTGATTCCTATTGACGTAGATTGGTTTCGTCTATTCTAAACTTCATATGAATGAAATCATGTGCATCGGAATCAGACACTTCATGACTTTTTTCGCTCAACACAATGTTTTACAGACTCATCCATGTGTTTTTTTGTGTTAGCAGTGGGTTTTTCTGCAACTGCTTAGTATTCCATTGTATGACTCTACCATCACTTGTTACCCATTCTCCTACTGGTGATATTTGTGGTGTTCTCTTCACATCTGCAGGAATGGATTTCTCCAAAGAGGGAAACAGTTTTATTTTTGAATGGGGTCTGGAAGCCTCTGGTAGCTATTGGCTGGAAATCAGGGGACATTTTGACCGAAAGAGGTCTGTCAGAAGAACAACATGAGTCAAATCCTTTGCCTTTGTATTTCAGTGACCTTCAAATCTTATTGACCCCAATCAGTCTTTAGGAATCAAAGCAAACTGCATCACTAGATTTTCCTGCACTTCTAGTTTTATCAGTTATCTTTTAGACTGCCTAGCCAAAGTGATTCGAAGATGAATGAAATTTAAAGATTTTCCAATGGTCTTAGTGTGTGAATATACATGGGCTCCTTCACTTTTCGGGTCTTTATTTCTCTTTGTCTTATTAATTGCCTTCCACAAAGCAACAGAGCTATCTTAAAAGCACTTTGAAATCCCTGGATGAAAACAGCCAAAGCCATGGGAAATATCAGCATTATTATATCAGTTAATAGGCAATTGAAGCTATGAAAGGAATAACCAGAAAGACAAATGAATGGCTGAGAGGTAAAACAATTATTTAAAGGAGAAATAATGGGTAATAGTAACCAGGGTTCTGAGAACAGGAATAAAACGTGTATCAGGAGGAGATGGATCTTAAAGGAAAGTGGTACACTTGGACTTAATTAGAGGGCTGTGAAAACGGACTACCAGACAATATCAGAAAGCTCGGGTACTCTTTATAAGAATTAGTTTAAGCATTAAGAACAATCATAGAATATGCCTTGATGTGCATTTTATTGAAGAATATGCACCATTGCTGGAGAAATACATTTTTGAGAAACTTCTCGGAATCTCAATTGCTCAGACATTAAAAGAGAGAGAAAAACAGAGAGAGGGAGAGCAAATAAAAGAATACAATCCTGAGAAACAAGAAATCATACAGTTAACAGCAATTGGCCGCCATGGCCTAACCTTCAACTCTGAAAGTATGATGAACTAATGTGGTTGATCTGTTAGTTGAAACAAATGTTCAGAAATGTTGGAACGGAAGCATATGAGACATGAGGGAGTGAATTGGTTCTCTGGCCAACCAAAAAGTCCACTAATATTAGAGGATGGGCAATTCATTTAAAAGTATAAGAATAAATAAATGATTTTTATAATAGAAGTAAAAGGGATGGCATAAAACAAACATAATTACTACTGGCTATTTATCATAGATCCTCTTTTTTTTTTTTTCTTAGAACTGTGTGGATGTTTGTATGGAGTTAAATTACAAAATGCCCTTAAGCCTCTAATTAAAGAATGGAATAGCTCAGATACAAAATTCATATTCAGACCTTTGCAGAAATGCATTTGCAGGGAATTATAGTTTTCATTTGGATAAATTATTTAAACATTTCAAGGATATGGTTATTTCTTCAATTGTTTACATGAGTTTAAAATTAAAATACAGTATAGGAATTTACCAAACTACTCTGTTCTAAAAAAAAAAAAAGATTAAGGACAGATAAAAGCTTTTTACACATCAAGATTTCTTTCTTAAAATTCCTCATGAGATAAGAGTTAAGTAACTGCTAGCATACATCAGAAAACATAACTGCCTTGGCGTGGAAAAAATGTCTTGTTTCATCTCGATTCTAACAAAGAGTTTGGACAAGAAAGATAAACTCTTCCCAGAACTCTTTAAGTTGTTCTTCATGTTAACTTGTCTTATGACTAATCAGCTCATCTTTGAAAATGTACTTGATAAAAACAACTGGAAGCTGTTAATCAAATATATTTGTTAATCAAACTTCGAAGTCATTTTAGGAGTAGAGAATTGGGGTCCTACTATTTAGGGTATGTTATTTGTTTCTCATCTCTGGGATCCCTGGTAACATCTGGCTTTGCCTGTAGCATGGTTTCCATAGGGGAAAACCTTTCTGGAACCCCGGGTGAAGTCCTTCTCTTCAGCTGCATTTCCATTTTAAGTTTCAGAGCTTCCGACCTTACAATGAAAAGTCCAGAACAGGCAACACTTTCTTTTTGTGTGGTAAGAAAGCCGCAGACAGTAGCAGATAGTAGTGATGGAGAAAAATGAACCCGCACCCCTACCTATGAAATAAAGGAGGCTACTAAGCAAAATTAACTCTGGTACACGTGTCAAAAAATTACTTCGACAACAGAGAGAGTAGGTCTAAGCACACACGTACATCTCCGTATGCGTATACATTTAAAAATGCCTACATGAATATATGCGTAAGTTCAAACTTGCCCTTTCTTTAATAACCTTAGCTAAATGTGTTAATTGTGAAAATGAGACTTCTGGTATCACCATGCCCCCTAGCTCCACATTAAAGTACTGTTTTAGCTTTAACTAATCGAATGGTTATTGTGTGTCTTCTTAAAGCATTAGGGTCTCTTAGTAAACTCTCCCTAATACTACATAGCATTTCAGATCAAGTATAAGATCATAGAATGCATTCTACTGTAGACATAAAGAATCAATAAAGAACATAAACCAGTGTCTTAAAGTATCCTCTAGTGGTCTAGAGTCGCCAGTCCAACTTCCTCATTTCAACACAGCAAGCAGGCCAGGTACCAAACAAAAGATTGAGGGGGAGCGGGGAGGGGAGAGCGGTTGTACTTTGAATTGCTGAAACTTGAAAGTTAGGTACAGGCTTCAAACACCAAAAACTGTGAAGTCGGTCATATAGAAATATCTAATTCTGATGAAAGAAAGTTTTAGTCTCAATTTTGTAAACCTGTGGGAGTTGCTTAATAAACAGCCTTCAAGAACCCAATTACGTGAATGAATTAAGCGGAGGATTGCCTCTCGGCAACCCAGATCATAAATAAAAATCGGGGCCGAGGCAAGAAACGAACAGAAGGGCATCGTTTATCGTTACTAGGAGTCTTGAGGTGTTGCACACCTGTGGGATCATTTTTTCGTTCAGTCCTAGGAACAGACTAACATGTTCATTGGGCTTTTTAAATTGCTCTGAATATATGTCTGCATAAATCTCTTGCCCTAAGGACTCATGTCTCTTTCACGTGTATCCTGGGGAATATTAACGTTCGTGGCAGAGGAGGAAATCTGTAAAATTCACCTGCCCCAAATAAGGGAATTATGTTTTCAATTGTTAGACCTCAGACCTCCGGAATTCTTTTCAGCTTTGAGTGAGTGGTCTGTTGGTAGCGTGCTTTCAGTCGAGGCTTCGGGGTACTGCCAAGACCAGCTTCACTTTTCCCCACGTTTCTCTTTGATTCCCTGTGGGGCTCTGTGATTTTTTTTTTTTTCATAGCTGGACTAAAGTTGTGTCAACGGGAGACCTGCGCCACAAAGACTGAAATGTTAAAGAAAGCTGCAAGGAACAGCTTTGAGGCAAGGTTTCAAGCTTTGTCATCACGCTTGAAGAATTTTCTGTTTAATGTACTGTAATGCAGTATTCAATGGGGACACGTTTAATTGAGTTTTACACAACCCAGTTGGGACTAGAGCTGCAAGGTAGGTGATGTCTAGGTTTTTAATCTTCCACTCCGGAGAGGCTTGTTGACGGAGAGGTTCTTTCTCTTTGCGAGAAAAAAAAAAGGAAGCATGAGAAATGATACATCCGTGGATAAAACCAATTGGCAACCCCCAAAGGAATGAGGGCGATAAGGCGAATCCAGCACTTGTAAGAAATAAAAGAATCCAACTGTTCATTTAAAGGAGAAACAACAGCCGGGGAGGAGGAGGCAGGGTGGCCGGGCGCAGGAGCCTGGCGGACCCGGGCTGACCAATAGAAGCCCTGAGGCGGGAGGGGGGCATTCCTGCAAACGGTCCGCGGCTCCTTAGGGGGATTATCAGGGAGATACTTGCTGGTGTGTATTTTGAAGGAAAATAAGAGGGCGACGGGGGCATTCTTACGTTGAGGACAGTGAATCATGGGCAGAAGTGGGGGGGGGGGGGGGGAGGGGCGCTTACACAAACTGCATTTCAAATAAATCACATTTTCTCCCGAAAGTTCTAACCTAACCCCTGCCTCAGCCTGGGTAAAAATAGCACCGGACCCTGTCAGAAAGACAAAATAATACCTTCTATATCAGCTCCAAGGTATTAGACTTTCTCAGCCGAGACAGGCCCTTTTCCTACTTCTTTAGCAGCCTAAGCAGGCAAAAGCACAAGGCAGCAGCCCTGTCCAAAGATCGCATTTCTGTTTTGTCTCCATGACATTAGGCTTAATGTGTGGAAACTTCAGAGTTGGTTCAAGCAGAACGCTTTGGAGAAAAAAAAAATTTTTTTTTAATATCTATTATCAACTCTCTGATACCCAGCAAAGGAGGATAACTAGATAAAGGATTCGTCAGTAGACGAATCTAGTTCAAGCATCCACTTAAAAAAAGGAATACTAGTACTCTGATCACTTAGTTTTCTGCTGAAACATTTTGGACTGCCCCTTTGGATGCTGTCCCTACATGGTGATGGCTGCTTTTTAATGTGCCTGTGAGCCTGTCCAGTAGAAAAGAGCGTCCATGATAACATAGATTCCCTTGGCTTCCTGAACTCCACCTGCCCCGAGAGACAACCCTCTCAGAATGTTCTGTTATCTTCCATCAGTGTTTGTGGCATGCAGATAACTAATGCATTGTTGCCTGTCAGGATCATTGCTAATTTAGGGCTGCTGACATGGTGCCTGGTAGTCCACTCTTTGGTACGGTATTGCCATGGAGAGCACTGTGTTTTCATCCTTTAAAACAAACGTGCTTTATTCAAACAGCTCCAGTCCTAGGTACCAGGAACGGGATGGGGAACCATTTCGGTACTGGCCCTGTCCTCAAGGAGTTTACAAACTAGTGGGAGATAATATAATAATCATACTGGTGCATTGTAAAATGAAATATTGACTCGTGACCAGAACGTTGATAGTAAAAATATGAAAGTGATTTTTGTTTCATTCATAGAAATGTGAGAAGCCAACTGGATCATCTTGTAAAGATCACTTGGCTTGTTACACGTATCCATTCAACAGATACTTGTTAGCGCCTACGACGTGTCAGACATTGTTCCAGGTGTACGGAACAGGACAGAACAACACAAAATGTCTGCTGTCGTCGGGCTTACAGACTAGCATCTTCTCACTTAATTTTTACTGCAACCTTATAAAATGGCCATTGTTATGATGCTATTACCTGTACCATTTATAATGCATCTTGGACTTCTGACGCACTTGCACTTAACCCATCAGTTGGGTGGGATGGTATTAGTTCATTTTATAAAAGAGAAAGCTGAGGCCCAGACAGGTAAAGTAATTTTGCCAAATTTTCATAATAAGTCAAAACTAAATGTATGGCTATATGGCTATAAATATACACTTCCTAAAAATCCAGTAGAATTTTACTTTACTATGTTCTTTGTTACTACTATGATTTTTTTTTCATTTTTCAAAAGTCTAGAACTGTGTTTTGATTTTTTTGCAAAGTGAAGATAATTATCAGAATTTGGAGGGCAGTTTGTCAACATACACTCAAAATTTCTGATACATTTCCCCTTGGGAGCGGATTCTCATTGGAAAGCAGCTTGAGAGTGATTGTTGCTAGTAGGCAGGGAAGGGCTTGTAAGTCCCATGTTATGAGCCCACATAAGGGCTGAGAACCATGGTTGTAGAAACAACCTAATCCTAATATGATGGCAGTTTTCAGTGATTTGAGACTACAGAGCACAAAGGAAGGGAAAGCACTAGAAATTATTAGGGTAACGTAGAGCAAAAATCCACTTAATGAAGAAGTTATTTAGGTAAGCTTGCTTATTACATGGATACAAAAATGATAATGGTTGGAATTTGGGTTAGCTAAAACACCACTGTTGTAGTCTTCTTGGTCAACCGTTGCTGAGTTGGCCCTCAGTTCTGATTAAATCATAATTTCAGAAATGAAGCAACCAAATGGTTGCAACCTTTGTTTAGGGATAAAGATCCACCTATTTTGGGCGCCTGGGTGGCTCAGTGGGTTAAAGCCTCTGCTTTCGGCTCAGGTCATGATCTCAGGGTCCTGGGATCGAGGCCCGCATCGGGCTCCCTGCTCAACGGGGAGCCTGCTTCCCCCTCTCTCTCTCTGCCTGCCTCTCTGCCTCTTTGTGATCTCTCTCCCTCTGTGAAATAAATAAATAAAATCTTTAAAAAAAAAAAAAGATCCACCTATTTTTTGGTGAAGAAGCAAGACCAACCCTTAAATGAGATAATCCGCTAAAAGAAACATCTGCAGAAAACTCATTCTAGAGTTTGTCTTGCTTCTATCATCATGTTTAAGTGCATGGACTGCCTGGAATCCAAACAGCCTAGGTACGAATCCTGACTCTGCTACTTATTAGCTGTGAAGCAGAGGGCAAGTTACCTAAATTCTCTGACTTGATTTTCTCAGTATAAAATTGTGTGTGTGGAGCAGGGGGTGCTATTCTTACCAGATAATTTTGAGGATGAAATGACAAAACATATGTAAAAAGAAGGGCTCATAACTGCTTGGTGCATGATACATGCTATGTAATTGTGAGCAAATATTATCTTGAACAAGTTTCTGCATTTATATCACGGTGCAATAGGAATCTAAGCCATAGATAAGGAATCATAATAATTTAAAGTTAAGGAGATTTTATTAGGATTTAGAGTTGGTTTTATTCGAGTCATTAGTTTTGCCTCCATAAGCAATATTTAGGTTTAACAGCAAATCTCTGGAATACATTTGAGTTTTGGGGATGGTGTAGGTAGGCAACTCTGAGGCCCTGATTGAGAGTACTGTCATTACACAAAACTACCCCCTTGTCCTATTATTTCCTGCTTTTTGTTTGTTTGTTTAGAAGTAACTAATAAAACTTTTTTTTTCTGATATAATTTAAAAAAAAATAGCAACTCAGTGTCTGGATTAAAGGAAGGACAGCTAAGATTCTCGACATTTTGTCCCATCCTAACACACCCCCTCCAAAGAAGAGCTTCCTCCTATCACAGTGATTTTGTAAGAGTTTGGCCAAGATGCACGACCTGCAAAATTCTGATAGCTATGCAAGTCTTCCCCCTATCTTCCTCTTTCCCTATGCCCTCTACTCGCAAGCTCTTCTTTTGAAAATCACTTTGTAGATTGTATATACTAAGGTAGCTAGCTAGCTGGCTCCATCTGTGGGTCATCAGATAGACTGGCAACTCTGAAAGCAAGGTCCACCAACAACTGGGGGTCCCAAAACACTTTCCAGAACACCATGGAGTCATACTGTTTTTATAACGTTACTGAGATGTTCTTTGCCACATATGATTTAATCAAAACTGAGGGCTCTCAGTGACGGTTGACCAAGAAGACTATAACAGTAGTGTTTTAGCCAACCCAAAATCCAACCATTATCATTTTTGTACCCATGTAATATGCAAGCTTACCTAAATAACTTCTTCATTAAGCAGCATTTGCAGTGATAGTACAAAAGCAAGGGAGGAGGTGAACCTGCTGGACTTTAGTGTATTTTTTTCCACCAGGCACTCAAGGTTGTAAGAAGCAAACAAGAAGAGACTGCTACTCAAGAATGTTCTTGATGAAGCAATAGAATTTTTTTTATTAAGTCTAAACCCTTGAGTGCACATCTTTCCAGTTTCCTGTTTGACAAATGGGAAACACACAGGAAGCACTTTTGTTACATGCTGAAGTTCCGTGATTGTTTCCAGAAGAAACACTTGGATGATTGCTTGAATGAAAAGTAGAATTAGCCCCTTTTTTCACAGAATACTAGTTTTGCTCAAAAGACTGTCTGACAAAGTATGTTATTTAAATTTGAGTGTTTGGCAGATGTTTTCGCAGAAATAAATATTGCCTCAAGGAAAACAACTGACAGTATTTATTGCCAATGATAAAGTCAAGCTTTAAAGCAAAAATTATAATTTTGGAAATTTATGGAAACTTGACAGCTTTCCAATAACTTAAAAATTTATCTGATGAGATGGGTGTTGATACTTATGAATGTGATTTTTTTGGTATTATATGATGAAATGTGCCAACATTTAGAAGATCTGCATAACTCAGTAGACCAATATTTCCAAAATAATCGACACATACACTAATACATTATGCATTAGTAAAGGATCCATTCAGCATTGATTTACAACATAGAAAAATGGATTTAAAGCAACAGACTGTGAAAGTTAATTGATGTAGTGTCAGATTCCACCCTGTAAGTCACTTTTAAGAATATAACACTTGTCGAATTTTGGTATAGTATCAAAGAAGAATTCCCAAATTACCTGAAAAGGCTACCAAAATACTCCTGCCTTTTTTTTTTAAACTATGTATCTATGTAAGTTTAGATTTTCTTCATACATTTCAATCAAAACAGCATAGTCTAGCAGAGTGTCTGAAGAGGTGGGTATGAGAATCCGGCTGTCTTCTGTTAAAGGCAGACATTGAGGAGACTAATAAAAATGTAATACAGTACCATTTCTCACTAGTTTTTGTACTGTAAAATATAGTTATTTTTCATTAAAAAGTTTCTTTTGTGTTAAAATGACATGTTTGTTATTTGTTATTTTTATTTTAAGGATTTATTTATTTTGAGACACACACACACACACACACACACACACACACACACACACAAGTGAGGGGAGGGGCATAGGGAGAAAATCAGGCAGACTCCCCACTGAGCACCGAGCCTGACGCTGGATCCCATGACACTGAGGTCATGATCTTCCACGAAGAGTCAGATTAACTGACCTAGCCACCCAGGTACCCTATTTGTTATTTTTAAATGAATACGTATTTTACAAATTTTTTTGTTTTGATTTATGTTGCGATACTTGAAGTAGGTAAAACCCACATAAGCCAAAGCTTTCAGGTGTCCTCAGTTTTTAAGAGTGTAAGGGGTTCCTGAGGCCGAATGTTTGAACCACTGTGACAGCTCACATAGGAGGAATTTGAGAAGGGTTAATTCACAGGCTGCTCTATTCAGGTTTCAAGGCCCAGACAGAAAGGCCATTGGCTTCCCTCAGAGATCCACACCTTCCTTTGGTAGCAGTTTCCAAATTGGGAAAATGCTCGGCAGCCTTGTCCCCTCACTACCCCTTCTGATCTTTACAAGCCTTTACAAGCTGTTCTCCAATTCATTCAAAATAAAAAGGATTTTTAAACACGCGCTGGCCTAATTTTAGATGAAAGTGAAATGTCAATTAAGAAGTCTAATTTAGCTCTAGCCACTAAATTAGCTTTTTCTACCTTGCAAAGCAGCAGACAGTGTGGGGCAGACTTGGAAAAAGATGACTGAGCTGACATTTCAGTATGCCAGTTTTGCTGACCTGCATTTTCTTACAACAGGAAAAAAGTACTTCAGGCAGTAGTATTCTTTCCTTAAAAAAAAAATGGGGTGCTCTCTTTGTCCACATCTGCTTTTTCGAATTTTCCTTCTTTTCAAAATTTCAAAATTATAAAAACTGGTCATGATGGAAACCATCTTTTTAAAGTAACTAGTTTGGACTTGACTAGGTTTTAAAAAGTACAGATGAAAGACTTATGGATATTTCATCAAAATCTTAACTTTACTAGTGAAGAATGAATCATAGCAAGTAATTATATATACTTAATCCTTAGCCAGAATAGATTGTTTCTGATTCTCTTATCCCCAAATATTGCATGACTATGACATTATGATTATAGCATCACTCGTGATATTGAGATGAGCTTATTTTAGTTTCTTTACTGAACTTGATGCTAAAAGAGTAAGAATCACATTTTAACTTTTTTGGGGAATTCAAACACCTTGATGACTTTAGAAAGTCAATCACTATTTTTGCCTTTGAATGAATGAACAAATTGGTGAATTGGTCGCTAGAAAATAATTTATTGTCATAATCAATGGGTCATTGTGAAGGACCAAGTTATTTAAATATTGCATTTTTTAAAAGATTTTTTTTTAATTCATTTGAGAAAGAGAGAAAACACAAGTGGGGAGAGGGAGAGGGAGAAGCAGGCTCTCCGCTGAGCTGAGCAGGGAGCCCAAGGAGGGACCATCCCTGGACCCCAGGATCATGACCTAGCCAAAGGCAGACACTTAACTGACTGAGCCACCCGGGTGCTCCTAAATATGGCATTTATATGTATATTATTCTAAAAACCTGAAGGCCATATTTGTGATGTTTGGGTATCATAGGTTAGAGGAAACGGACAAGTCAACTAGTTACGTAAATACTTACTTTATTCTTAAAATTACTCTACTGCAAGCCAGTATTATATTCAATTTCCAGGAAATCTTTAGGGAGATTTAGTAAAAATAGGGCTCTGGAAATGATACTGGACTCCCTATGTGTATAGACCATCTGCGGTAAAAATATACATAATTCATTGTAATTTATTCAAGTCCTGTTCCCTTTAAAATTCTCATTACTTTAATTTTCATGACTGAGTATTCCTGACATTTAGATTATGCCTTATGTCCTAGGCTCACCTACTTTTGCATTTATTTTTAAAATAACATTGTTTGGGCGCCTGGGTGGCTCAGTGGGTTAATGCCTCTGCTTTCAGCTCAGGTCATGATCTCAGGGTCCTGGGATCGAGGCCCGCATCGGGCTCCCTGCTCGGCGGGGAGCCTGCTTCCCCCTCTCTCTCTCTCTGCCTGCCTCTCTGCCTCCTTGTGATCTCTCTCCCTCTGTGAAATAAATAAATAAAATCTTTAAAAAATAATAAAATAAAATAAAATAACATTGTTTAATGCATACAATGATATTGCCCATAAATTATAGGATGTCATTAAATATTATTTTCTTTTGTTATAGTTTGTCTATTGTAAGGGAAGTGTGTATAAAGGTTGTGTGTGGGTGTGAATAAATCAGGATTACTTTGTAAAAATCTAGTTGTATCTATCATTGTATTCATATTTAGATCCATCAGCTTAGGATGTAGTTGTTGATAAATACAATGGGGTCAGTAACCATAATCCTCTTATGCTCCTTCAGGCAATATTTAAAAATATGATTCTCCTTTTTTTTTTTTTTTTTTTGGATGGGTATGGGACTACAGTTCTAGAAGCAAAGGTCTTGCGAGCACACCCCAACCAAGGCCATGTCATCTGTGACAACTTTCTCAAAACTGTCTTCTTGCCAATCCCGTGAAACTAGCAAGACTATTCTTAACTTACTAGGAAAGAATGGTAGGAAACATTTTGCATGAAATCACTTTCCAGGGTGCCTGGTTGGCTCAGTTGGTTAGGCGTCTGGTTTCTGCTCAGATTGTGATCTCAGGGTCCTGGGATCCAGCCCTAGGACCCGCTCAAGCTCCTTCTCCCTCCCCATCTGTCCCTCCCCCTGTTTGCTCACTCACACTGTCCTCTCTCCCCCCCCTAAAATAAGTAAATAAAATCTTTAAAAAAGAAAAAGAAAAAAATCATTTTCCAATTGCTTGAACTCTTTTTCACCAGGAATTTTTGAGAATGCTCAAGTTTATTGGTCAATAGAGAAGGTGCATGGAAGTCAAGGGTGACATTAACTGGAAATGACAGTCTGTTTCTGACAAAGGCAAGAGCCAAAATTGAGCTGGATGTTAACTCTTTTTTGTATCCCAGTGAGAGCTACTATTTTCTCCTGTGCCTTTTAAAAAATATAATTTCACATGTGATATAAGCACAGGAATACACAGAGTACGTATGAATTAACAAAGCAAAGTGACAAAGAAGATCCATGAATCTACCATCTAGATTAAGAGCTAGAACTATAGAGGGACACTTCATTTATGTGTGGTTTATCCTTATCACATCCTCCTCTCTGTAAACTCCCCTTCTAACAACAGGCCTCCATCCTGATTTTTTTTTTTACACATCATCTCTTTCCCTTGCTTTTAAAAATAGCTTTATCACATGTGTATGTATTCCTAAAATACATATTGCTTGGCTTTACTAGACGATGTATTTTTTTACTTCTTGGGTAAATTCTGTATCTTACTATTAAAATCAAGAATAAAACAGACAATGGATGCTACTTTAAAAATCTTTTACTATAGATTTTGGAAATATGCCAGCTTGCGACCACATTTATTATTTCAGTTGGTTAACTGAGTATTGGTATTGGTAATAGGCTGACAGCAAATAGTTACTTTAGTGAAACTCATTTTTTGGTTTTTTGGTTTTTTTGTCTGTTTGTTTTGAGAGAGAGAGAGCTCATGCTCAAGCAGGGAAGGGAAGGGAGAGAGGGAGAGAAAGAATCTTAAGCAGGCTCCATGCCTAGGTACCCTGAGAAACTCATTTTTAACACCTGATTACTATAGTGTCTTCAGAGTGAGCATATTTAAATATCTTGATACATGTACTGTGCTGTGGAAAATTCTAAGATATCAGTACATCTTTCACATGACATTCCCTATCCCTTGGGAGTATTATGATTTTTAAAAAAATCTTTGATATTTAAGTCAGTTAAAATAACAAGTTCTTGAACTTTTTTCTATTAATTGGAATAAAATATTTTTATTTTCATTTTATATTTGTTTTTTGTATATAATCTATTAGCTATGAATATGTTGAGTATCAGTTATTATATGATTTCTTATTCATTATTTTAATTTTAAATTTTCAATTTGCTCTTTTGAAAATTTTATTCTTTTTTGAATCTTTTTCCTTGAAAATTTTAGTCTTGATTATTGAGGTTTTTCTTTTGAGACTTATCAGATTTATAGATCATCCCATTTGCAATTTATTTGCCTCCTATAAATTTTGGAAAGACTTTTCACATGTGGAGAGTAAATAAATAGTTTAACAGCTCCTTTTTACTTAAATCACTGTCTCTCTTTAATCTGTAAAGGTGTTACTGATTATAATAACGTACTCGCCAGCACTGTTTGGGTTCTTACTTTGTGTCAGACAATTTTCTCAGCACTTTACATATTTACCTATTGAATCCTTTCAGTAACCCTATAGCAATGGGCACTATCATTATCTTTATTTTATAGTTGGGAAAACTGAAGCCCGGAGAGAGACAAATTTGTACAGAGAAAAAATAGAAGTGGAAGCAAAGCAGTCATCATTTAACCTCTAAGATCTAATGCCCTTCTAACTGATTTTGAGTTTTATTCCTTCTTACATTTATTCCAGTAAATGGTTTAAAGTGGAGATTAAATGATTATTATGTTTAGAAGAGTGAGACATTCCCCAAACTGATTTGTTTCGTCAAATTCTTATACATTCTAGGTTCTTTTTAGATTAGTTGATTCTATCTGTACTTTCTCTTTCCATATTTTTACATCATAGTGATTTGATTTTCTACCTTAATAGTGTTTTAAAATATTACCTTAGATTATTCTTCTTCAAAATGATTTTATTTCCATCTTCCTATTCTACCAGATGAAAGAAATAATTTTCTTTAGTTCTGAAAAAATAATGAGATTTTGGTTAACATTACACTGCATTTATAAATCAATTTGGAAGCAAATTGTCATAAAAATATTTTCTCCATTTTAACTCTTTATACTGGTAAATTTTTATTTCTATCAATATATTTCTTCATATGGGTCATATATATATGTACCTTATTAAAATATTTCTAAGTATTAAAAAATTTTCCACATATTGAGCAGTTTTGTTGTAATTATGAATAAAATTTTATAGTAATTACCTTTTCCTCTAGTAATGATACATGAGTTCTGTTAAGCTTTACAATAATTTTAGTCTTTAAAAAATAATTTTGATATTAAGTCTCTAATTATTCATAATCTGTGAATTATGAATTTTTGGTCACTTTCATGGCTTTGCAATTCTGATTTTTGTTTCCTGCCTTATTACATTGGCTACAACTTCTAGAGAATTTTATTGTGGTAGCAGATTTTTAAACAGTTAAAAAAACTATTTTAAATGAAACAAAAATTAAAGGCATATACCATGGAATTATATTTTACATTGTTGTTCAACCTAAGCCCTATGTTTCAGGACAATTAGATTGAAAAAGCACGGACATTGGCTTTTCTATTACCATACTGGTCTGGCCAACCTACATTTTCCAGGAAAAATTACCATGGAATTTGTCTGCTTTATTGGTAACAGAGAGAGTTATTTTGTAACTTTGATTGCTGTCATCACAGTAATGAAAATAATACAAATGGGAAATTTTTGAAACTCTATCTATAATGAAACCCTGCTTGTCATTCCTACATTTATCTCATTCTAGCTACTATTCCACTGTCAAGACAGTAATAGAGGGGCTGGAAGGAGGAAAATTTGTGCCAGGGATAAAATCAAGTACTATTTTCCATATTTCTACTTCTATTTTTTCAAATAGCACATAATTGTTTCTATCTCTCTCTCACTCTCTTTTTACCAGTAATGCTTAATTATATGTCTTGTCTCATATTCATTCATAATCAGATTCATTCAAATTAATATTTTCGGTTAAAAAATACACATTTTATAACAGCTTCCAACAAAGATTAATTTCTTACTAAAAAATAATTAAATTGAAAATGAAATCTACACAAGTGTATAACCTTCCAAGTTAGAGTCAACAACCCCTCACTATAATGCATTTTAGATCATTCCTGTTGGCATGGCTAACACATAAAATTCTGAAATGTTCAAATAATCTAATATAAATGTCTATGAGGACTCTGAGAGTGACTGTTTCTGTGACAACACATGTAATGCCTCTGTTGCTGCTTTACTAGCCACAAAAAGAACATGACATTTTGAGTTTATTTCTTTGTTGAAACAATTGTAAGATGGTTTGTAAGATGGTTTCTATAAGGTATATTATTGGAAAGCTGAAACACGAGGAAAACGAAACAATATATAGAGGACAGACTCTGACTTTAGACACACCAGTGTTCAGAGCCTTGGTCCAGCACTGGCTAGCTATGTGACATGGACAAATTATTGAATTTCTCCCTAAGCCTTGCTTTCTTCATGTGTCTCATTATAATGAGATAATGTTTGTTATTTTCTGGTTCTGTAAATGTCAGTTGCCAGAATGATGATGACGATATTCAGTTGAAAGATCTCTTAAATCCTACTCCTCTTAGAGGGTTTATACTTCATAATCATCACATTTTTAAAGGGAATTTTTTTTTTAAAGATTTTATTTATTCATTTGACACAGAGAGAGAGATCACAAGCAGGCAGAGAGGCAGGCAGAGAGAGAGGAGAGAGGAGGAAGCAGGCTCCCTGCTGAGCAGAGAGCCCGATGTGGGCCTCGATCCCAGGACCCTGGGATCATGACCTGAGCCGAAGGCAGCGGCCCTAACCCACTGAGCCACCCAGGCGCCCTAATCATCACATTTTTATGCAAATATTATTCGGATCCATTCTGTAGAGACTTAGCATCAATGCACCAATTACCAACTACCAATGCACCAATTACCAATGCACCAATTTCATCTCAAATCACTGAAGAGCACACTAGTACAGAAAAAGTTCAGGATCCTAGGTCAGGAGGTAAAAGTGTTAGATGTGAATCTGCTACATCCCAGCTGTTCAAGCCTCAGTTTCTACATCTGTCAAAAGGAAGTACTTGTGTTTCCTATCTTACATAATATGTTAAGATTAACTGAGATAACATGCATGAAACTCATTACAAATCTGCAAAAATGGGATTTGAATATATTTTTCAAAATAGTGCATAGAGATTGAAATCTGTTTCATGATATCATAGAAGTAGCTAAGTATCTTAACGCCTGATTCTCAAATGAAAACATAGGTGAAACTGGAAGAATTATACACTATATATTGCTGATTTTATAAAGTTTTACAAATCTAACCAACTGTAAACAAAATAGTTTTTATAATTTAATCACTCAGTATTCTCAACTTTTATTTATTAAAATTAGACATTAAAAAAATGATTTCCAAGTCTTAATCCTTTTGATAATTACAAATCTTCATTGCATGACTTGGCAAGTCTTGCTGAAATCAAGTGAGTCAGTACTGTTATGTTTACTTTTTAAGCAAAGTTTATCATTCACTTCTTTGTATAAGATATTTTCCAATTTATGATATAACTGAACTAAGCTTTCATCACTAAAACAGGGTAGAGAATGGTAAACACTCTTACCTAGGTTCATAAAAATCTCTGTGCTCCTAAAAATATTCTTGACTAACATTTTAAAAGCATAACTTTCTAACTTTCTGCTGAAGAAAACTACACTAAATTATTACTATGTTTGTATGACATTACACATTATCCTTCAAGAGACCATTCATTTAGGGTGAGAAAGCATTCCCTTAACTGAAAGCCCCTTCTTTCTCCGGTTTATTCCATTGCTGTTAATGAAATGTGTGATGACTCTTGTGTCAGGGAATTAATGATACTCAGTAAGTAAAGGATGAGAAACCTGGGTGGATGAATTATGCCTGTTCTTCTATTCTTTTCAAAGAGGAAAATTGAAAGATCCCATAGCATCACACTTATTATGATATTTAAACTATGAGAATTTCATCAGATAAAAGAAATGTTAAATGAAATCCTCTGTCTAAACACTCATGTCAAGAAAGGCAATTTTAGTTATGCCGTGGTGTAGCATTTTGTTTTTTCTGCAATAAAGCCATCAGATCAATAAAAAATTATGTAGCAGATTATTATTACACTGTGCTCACCATAGCTCTAATCGTAAATAATACAGCAGTTATCCTGGTTATATTAATTATAATTAGAATGCAGATAATGCAGACGGTCTTTTATTACTAGAGCCAAATCAATTTTCCAGTGTTATTCGATGCAAGGTCACCCAAAGTTGTGGGAGCTTTTAGACTTCTTATGAAATGGCCTGCCTGCCTGTGCGAGGAGAGTTTGGCTCAGCTGTGCAAGACACATTGACTGGGAAGATCATTGAAATAATTACAGCCATGAACCCTTGCCTATGATGGCAGAATTTCATTTTATAAAGTAAGCATAGCTGTAATCCAGCCTCCTTTATGGTAGGAAGCCTCATAAATCTTTCAGAGGAGACCAAGTCTTATGTTTAGTGGTAAGGAGGAAATCAAAATGAATTCTTTTGCATTGTTCATTTCTCCTCATTGCCTTTTTGTTCCATACCTTAGCATCATATTTTTTAAAGGCATTCCATATGTAATCATCGTGTAATGATAGAGGAAAACCACAAAACAACAAACTAATAGAAATACATTAGGTGTTCAGTACTGGTGGATGGGATGTCGGCTGATTTTACACACTGTCATAGGAAGACTTTTATGAACCTGGTTTTGTTGCTCAGGAAGATGCCATGAGATAAGAAGAAAGCAGGAGAATGAGACGAAGGTTATGTTCAGAGGCAATCATTTTACAGGTGCCTTTATGATGGTCAAAGGGAGGCAAGAGATCGAGGCCCAAAGCCTGTGAAGCCAGAGAGTGTGGTTCAGAATAAATCCATGTGTTTGGACACTAGAAAGGAGCAGTCATGGTATTTCTGGAATTACTGTGGTTCTGAGCAAACCTAATGGGGATGGGTTAGAGGCAAGGTCATTAATGTTCATTGATGTTCCCCACTTGACAAAACTCCCTCAGGTTGTGGAGCCAAGAGCCAGCCAGGACACCAACTCAAGTGAGATCAGGCAGGTAATTCATGGAATGTACTAGACTATGGGAGTGAAGAATAGAGCTGGTATGCCACGTGTCAGAATATAAGTTGGAAAATTCAAAACCTGGTTAAAGGCAGTGGTGTTCAAAATAATGTTTAATCACTGCTCTAATATATCTTTGGGACCAGTGTGGCCTACAGACCATCAGTGCTTGACCTCTGGCTAGAAAGATACATCCGTTCTACTGATAATTAGGAAATACATGCAGCCAGGTTGTTAAGAAACTTTCTTCTGAAAATTTGACAACGTCAGTAGTGTTTAAAAAAAAAAAAGTGCTACTAGGGAAGCTAGGAAAGGGGAAGGTATTCCAAAGAGCAGTGTTGAGAAGTTATAACCAAAATAGCAGCCAGGCTACGGCCAGGACTCCACTCAGAAGCAAAGAACAGCAGCCAATGTGGATGGAGACCCAGCTTTAGTTCTCCAGACATCCCCTTTTGAAGTCCTGGGTGACAGCACTGACCTCAGCCAACTGTTTACTACATGGCCGGTTCATCAGGTTGAGCACTGGTCTCTGACTGTCTCCAAGAAAGGCAGGAACACATTCAACACTGAGCTCTCAAATCCTGTGCATGAAGGTGAGGTTGTAAGTAAATAAATAGCCAAGTTCCAGAGGCAAAGATTGGCAAAAGGAGGAAGCTCTATATGTCAGGACTTTAGAAATTACAGCACTAGAAATAAATATTAACAGAAAACCCTTGTCGCTGTTTATTAAGCTTGTGAACTGCACATTCTCTTAGGGACTTTCCATGTGCTTCTTTATTTCTTTTTTTCGTCATCCCTATCGATGAGGAACTAGGTACTATTACAAGTATTTTATAGATGTAAAAACTGGGGCTTTCCGAAGTCATACATTTAGGAAAAGGTGGACCTGGAATTTAAGTAGGTTTTTCGTAGCCCGATATCCTAGCCCTTAACCATTCAGTACTGCCTACAGGCTAGCAAAACTTACAGAGATCTAAATTACAGGACAGAAGCCATTACAGTTTTGAAGATCTCTCACCTAGGTACTATGTTTTCTAAGAATATGAGACCAGGAAGAGGGAAGAAATCTGTTCCTTTTTAATGAGCCGGAAGCCACATATGGTCTTTCAGGTTGATCAAGCATCCTGACCATTTTGACCATAACAAGGATTGATAATTCTCCTCCTCAGTAACATAATTACATATTTTAAAACCACCCACCTTTAAGAAATGCTTTTGGACCACCTAGAGACTTTGGCGAATTGTTTTTAAAAATTGAATTGTATGGGATAATCCAAAATGGCCAAGTAAAGCTTTCTGCTTTACTATGAACAAACTCAACTGCAGTATTGAAATTTAAATCATTTTAAAAGTGTCAATAAGGCTTTTCTTTCTTCTCCTAAAGCATCAGTTTTATTTAGACACAGGGTTCTGAATGTTTCTGACCTGAAGCACATAATAGCACATAATAATGTTGGGGTATTTTGACAGAGCATTCCTTTCATCTGTTTTGTTGAGGAAAGATGTTGGGAAGAAATGCATGGAAAAATAAACTGTTGAGCATGTTCTAATATTTAAAAAGAAATTACCTAAATACATGAGAACAATATTGAAAATACGAAAATGGCCAAATGGACAAAAACCTGTGAAAGTTGGAATTGAGAGAATAAATTTCATAAGTTAAAAGGAAAATGGATGCTTCTTTATCTAAAAATAAATGTCTTTGATCCTGGCTACTCTCTGAAAAAGAGTTAGGAGTTGAAACAAAGACCACCTGGGGTTGACTGACTTATGTGAATGCAGTTTTAAACTAGTCAAGAGTGTCTAAAAGATGTACCGAAATGTTAACAAATTTGGGTATAATTCATACAGGTTTATTTCTAAAATTGGAAACTTCCTAAAGAGGTATAAAAAGAATCATAATGTATTGTGTTTTAAATGCAGAAAAAAATATTCAAGGTGTTCCTCTTTTTCCAGTCAGGGTAATTTAGATATTTCATGTTGAATCTCTGTCTTTTGTTTTCTCTCTACCAAAAGAAAAACATAACTTCCATCAAGTATGTTCCCAGAAGATTTCAAGTTCAATTCTTTCCCTATACAATATCTTTAAAATTTCTCCTTCGAAAGTCTATTTTATCTTCTGTTTTGAAAACATGTCTTTCTTTAAGACAAAGGCTAATTCTTGTATAATGCTTACTATGAACTAGGTTCTGTGCGATCGTTACTTTTGAATGTGAATTTATTTAATCCTCACAACTGCATATGAGGTAGAGCCTGTTGCCTGTAGTGGGGGTACAAAGAGGTTATGTAAAGGTCACACAGCAAGTGAGCGGTAGAATGAGGCTTTGAACCTAGGCATGCCAGCTCTGAGTTTGCACTCAAGTCTAGCTCTGTTGTGCTAAATCTTCACAGTAACATAAAACAGTAAAAATCAAACAGTTCTACCCAACACATAAGTGTCTCTGGTTTCTTTCCCTTCCTCAGAACACTCTGAATTCCATGATCGTATCATAGAAGGTTGGTTGTTTTATTTTGTTTTGTTTTCTGTTTTTTGTTTAAGTAGCTCTCTATCTCAGAGGTACCTTGGGTAGGAGCAGACACATGAATTGCTATGGTAACTTCCAGCGCCTGAATAATAGGATTTGGGAATTATTTTGAGTGCAAAACATAAGGGGAAAAAATAGAGTCTAAATGTGACCTTGTCAACTGAATTAACTTCTAGGAGATTCCACTTTAAAATGATACGTCTAGCATTATCGTTTTACTGCTGAAGACTGGGAAGCTTTCCAAATTTTAACTTACAAAGTTATTGTACTTCCAAATGAGAAAAATGTCTTTTGAGGTACTTTCTTTTTCTCAAATACTGTGATAGATGGCTCTGTATAGCCTATGCAAATAGCCAATGTTGTAATTTGGAGTTGCCCATAAGAAGTTACCATAAACAGGGCATGTTAGGAGATTTTGGTCTAATTATTTACTGTGTAGTTTATGTATTCCATCCTATGTGGACTACTTAGTGTTGACCTTTTTTCTTTTCAGCTAAGTTCTCTATACTGTTTTCCTTCTCACACCTGACCCTTCCTGTCAGTCGTATGTAAGAGGTAGTGAAGTTTGGCACCGAATTAATCCTGCATTGAAAGGAAGAAGCACTGTTTCTCAAATAGAACGTTAGGCTTCCCTTTTGTTCCTTTTGTGAACCCACCCTTTGCTTTGCCATATTTTCTTGCAGAGCCCGCATGACCACTGGGACTGTCTCATCAGCTGCGAGCCACGTGTAACAGCACCTCTAGCAAAATCACTCAAAACCTAGTCCCCTTTTTTCTCCCTCATCAATTGCCTATGTCAGTAATAGGGAATTAGCTTTAAAAATATAATCTGATTGAGTACATTATGTTGACCAGCCTTGTGCATTTCCACCATGCACTTACTTCATGGTCTCTGTTTTAGAAATGGCCTTTATGCCTCCTGGTCTCAACATAGAGCAAAAAGGACCATCTGGACACCACATATGAGGAAATCAGACATCTCTAGGTTAAATCATGCCCATAAGGACAATTTCTTGTCAGATAAGCTGCTGTGTACTTAGTCTGATAACTAACAAAATTACAATATGGTAATTTTAACTGGAAATCGTCCATTTTTATCCTCAGGTTTTCTCTTTCCTCCCCACCGGTCACCACCCTGTGGGTTCTGTTTCCAGGCACTAGTGCGCAAAGCAAGCCCCACGGTTTTTCAAGCTGTGGCAGCTGCGGAAAGTCTGGACAGCCGTGAGTGTCGTGCTCTTGGCTCCCGTGTCATAATGTGGTCGGGGTAGAAGCGCAGCATTGTGTAAGGCAATCATTTGCTTTTCCCCTGATTTCTAGATGCATCGCAAAATAAACAAGGCAGGAAAATGACGTGTAGTCATCGGTGAGTTTGTAGTCATGTTACTGTCGCTTGTGAGTCGGTGTGACCTTAAAGCCCATCGCAAATTCTTTTTTTGACCTCTGTTGTTCTTTTCTGTTAAATGGGCTGACTTTCCTCAGTTGTTTATCAGATAGGAGCATGTACACCACAAGGGCCTTGTCAGGAGTCTGTCTTCTATGCACTGCCTACAAGTGGGTTATCTTTTACTCATAGTGAACTTTAACTGTTGCCATGATTAAAAAAATCAGAAGATGTGGGGCGCCTGGATGGCTCAGTCGGTTAAGCGTCTGCCTTCGGCTCAGGTCATGATCCCAGGGTCCTGGGGATGGAGCCCCACATCAGGCTCCCTGCTCAGTGGAGAGCTTGCTTCTCCCTCTCCCACTCCCCCTGCTTGTGTTNATGGAGCCCCACATCAGGCTCCCTGCTCAGTGGAGAGCTTGCTTCTCCCTCTCCCACTCCCCCTGCTTGTGTTCCCTCTCTCGCTCTTTCTCTCTCTGTCAAATAAATAAATAAAATCTTTAAAAAAAATCAGAAGATGTTACACTAAAAAAAAAAATNCCACTGTGGCTCCCAGCATCAACCACCAGATCACCATACAACCGCTAGTTTAACATCACAACCAAACTCATAATTAATTCAGGCAGAGCGCACCTGGGTTTGGAAGTATCCTTTGGATACTTGCTTTGTGAGGTCACTCAAACTGCGAACAGAAGCCCTGTTGTGATTGCTGTTTTCTTTTTTTTTTTTAAAGATTTTATTTATTTATTTCACAGAGGGAGAGAGATCACAAGGAGGCAGAGAGGCAGGCAGAGAGAGAGAGAGGGGGAAGCAGGCTCCCTGCTGAGCAGGGAGCCCGATGCGGGCCTCGATCCCAGGACCCTGAGATCATGACCTGAGCCGAAAGCAGCGGCTTTAACCCACTGAGCCACCCAGGCGCCCTGTCACCTTTGATGTTTATAAAAGCACATTTCAATTTAGTTGCAATGTCCTTGACAAACACACTCAATTTGGACCTTGAAAACCAGCTTTCTAATACTGGTTTTTAAACTTCTGTAGATCATGAAAATTTACTGGGTGAGAGTAATTTCTTTGTACATTAAAATGTTCATAACAATAGTTACATAGTGGAATTATAGGAATTAAATGAAATAATTTTTATAAAAATATTTTGTAACAACGAAACACTAAAACGCTAAATCTATAATGATTTGGTACTTTACATATTTCTTTTTAAAGACAAATAGAAGAGAATGTATTCATTAGGCCTTAAGTGGACCAACATTTCAAAATCTGATGTAGCAAGATTTTATAAGGTGAATTATACAGAATATTTGTTTCCAAATTTTGTTATGGGAAGATCTGTCAAACTGCATTATTTCCTCAATTTTTTGAGTCAAGAAGTAGAGATAATGATTCATAAGAATATTATAAAGTAAAATATATGTTCAAAATTATTTATGTTAGCTTGAAAAAGAGTTGCACATCATCCAGTGGAGGCTCCAATAATACATACCTTTCTTGTCCATCTTTTTTAAAATTTTCCATTGTCTTTTCCAGGATGTCTGGGTTGCAAATGAATTTTAAATGAGATAACCATATTGTAATGGTTTGAATATGCCTACCACAGGGCCTTGCTCATTTTAGGAGTTCAAAAAAATGTTAAAGCTCAATGAAACAGAGCAAGAGCAGAAACAGAAATAAAATCTTATCTTGCTACTTGAACTGAATTACCCCGTTCTCTTGCTTCAAACAAGCAGGAATAAATTGTGATTTATAATGATGCCTTGAAATTAATAACATCCTTCTGCAAAGAATAGGGAATATTTTATACTTCTTCCTAATTATGTATGTCATTACCTACTTTCTCATTCATCTGTGTAATATTCTCCAGGAGGCAGGCAGAATTGGGTATATAGTATTACCTAAGTTTGTGTGTGATAAAAGGAAAACAGAGAGATTCAGTGCCTTTTCCAGGGTCAGTCAGTAGAACTTGTAGAAGAACTGTGGCTAACAGTTAGATTACCTAGATCTTCAGTCCTCTTGGCAAGAGAAAATCTTCTGGGACACCTGAGCGGTTCAGTCAGTGAAGTGTCTGCCTTCCGCTCAGGTCACAATCCTGGGGTCCTGGGATCCAGCCCTGAGTTGGGCTCCCTGTTCAGTGGAGAGCCTGCTTCTCCCACTCCCTCTGCTGCTCCCCACTTACTCTCTCTCTCTCTCTTTCTTTCTCTGTCAAATAAATAAATAAAATCATAAAAAAGGGGAAAAAACTCTTCTGAGTCCTTGATATACTTTAAGCCTTTAGAAAATGTTTAACTGTAAAAGAACTTTGAGTCTGTAAAACACTTTGACACCAAATAATAACTCTGTCTTTACAATGCAAAAAGCAAAGTTATTCATTTCATTAAACAATCATTTAATGAATACAACAAAAATCACACAAAAATATCAAAAGGCAAACAGCAAACTGTATATTTACCATTAGTGTAACAAAGCATTATATCCGTATTTATTCACTATTAAAAGAACTTACATGAATGGATAAGAAAACCACTAAAACTTGACCAAAAACTGTATAAGGGATATGAAGATATAATTTGCACACACACAAAATTAAAATGACTAATATAGCCAGAGCTATCTCTGTAGTAACCAAAACTCCCAAGTCTTCAGTGGTTCCGCATTGTTCTGAAAATAGGGTCAAATTTCTTGGCATGCCATATAAATTCTTTTTTAAAAAAATTAATTAATGTATTTATTTATCAAAGAGAGAGAGAGATCACAAGTAGACAGAGCAGCAGCAGAGAGAGAGGAGGAAGCAGGCTCCCCGCTGAGCAGAGAGCCCAATGTGGGACTTGATCCCAGGACCCTGAGATCATGACCTGAGCTGAAGGCAGAGGCATAACCCACTGAGCCACCCAGGCACCCAAATTCTTCAAATAACATGATCCCTTATTAGTTCTCTAGCTCTACCTTTCACCATCCCATTTCCTCACATTCTACCCTGCCCTCTTGCATGACAGCCAGTTCTCAGGATCCATCGTGCTATGCTGTCTCTTACCCCACTAAATTCCCTTACCTCTTTCTCTTCCAGAATATGCAAAATGTAAATCAGTTACAAAGCATGCTGTTTAGTTCAAATGACATTTTTTTTGTAGCAAGAGTTTCTGGAGAAAGGAAGCAGTGCGTTTATTTACATTCTGCTAGAACCTCCATATTTTACTAGAAAACAGTAACAGTTTGTCTATAGATCACGTTATGAGTAGTACTATAATTCAGTGTGCGATTGTGTGCATATGTTGTAAGGAAAGTCCCATCTTCAATTTACTCAGTCTTATAGTAGGAATAACAATGGCCACCTGAATGTTGGATTCCCTATGTCTCACAGTGGGAAATGTGATAACTACCATATGTTATTTTAGAGATGAACCTTCCAGTAGATGTTCAGTGGTACATTAGCAATTAAATAACTATTAGATCCCTTGCTGACCCGTTTCTTTTACTCCCTCTTAAATGAATAGAATCAGAAATAAACTTGTATCCCAGCAAACCAAAGTCCAGGACCAGGTGGCTTTACTGGTAAATTCTACCAAACATTCAAAGATTTAATACCTATTCTTCTCAAACTCTTCCAAAAAGTTGAAAAGGAGGGAATGCTGTCAAACTCATTTCATAAAGCTAGTATTACCCTGATACCAAAATTCAACAATATAGAATTTATTTGAAGGACACAAGGATGGTCCAACATCTGCAAATGAATCAGTGTGAAATACCACATTAGCAAAATAAAGGATGAAAATCAATGATCATCTCAATAGATGCAGAAAAAGCACTGACAAAATTTAACACCCATTTATGATAAAAACTCAACAAAGTGGGTATTCAAGGAATGTATCTCAGTACAATAAAGACTGTATCTGACAAAACCACGGTTGACATTATATCAATAATGAAAAGATGAAAGCCTTTCCTCTAAGATCAGGAACCTGACTAGAATGCCACTTTTATTCAACATGGTGTTGGAAATCCTAGCCACAGCAATTAGGCAAGAAAAAGAAGTAAAAGTGTTCCAAATTTAAAGGAAGAAGTAAAACTGTCACTATTTGTGGATGGCAAGTACTGTATATAGAAAACCCATTAGACTCTACCAAAATGCTGTTAAAACTAATAAATTCAGTCAAGTTCCAAGATACAAAATCAGTATACAGAAATTTGCTGCATTCTACACACGAATAACAAGCTATGAGAAAGAGAAATTAGGAAAACAATCCCATTTATAATTGCATCAAAAAAATAAAATAAATTTAACCAAGGAAGTCAAAGACATGTGCAATGAAAACTGTAAGACCCTGGTAAAGGAAATTGAAAAAGATACAAATAAATGGAAAGCTGTCCCGTGCTCATGGACTGGAGGAATTAACATTGTTAAAATAATCAAAATAAATCTGATTCAGTACAATTCCTATCAAAATCCCAATGGTATTTTATACAGAGCTAGGACAAATAATTCTAAAATTCTTATGGAACCACAAAAGACCCTGAATAGATGAAGTGATCTTGAAAAAGGAAAACAAAACTGGAGGTGTCCTGCTCCCTGATTTCAAACTGTATTATAAAACTATGATGGGCGCCTGGGTGGTTCAGTTGGTTAAGCGACTGCCTTTGGCTCAGGTGTTGAACCCGGAATCCTGGGATCAAGTCCTGCTTCTGGCTCCCAGCTCTGTGGGGAGTCTGCTTCTCCCTCTGACCTCTCCCCTTTTGGGTTCTCTCTCTCTCTCAAATAAATAAATAAAATCTTAAAAAAAATAAAACTATGATAATCAAAACAGTATGATATCAACATAAAAACAGACACATAGATCAATGGAACAGAATAGAGAGCCCAGAAATAAACCTAAGCATTATATGGTCCAGTAATTTATGACAAAGGAGCTGAGAATATACAATGAAGAAGTAACAGTCTCTACAATAAATGGTGTTGGGAAAACTGGATGGCCACATGCAAAAGAATGAACCTAGACCTCTCTCTTACACTAAACACAAAAGCTAACTCAAAATGGATTAAAAACTTGAATATAAGACCTGAAATCATAAAATTTCTAGAAAAACTCATAGATGACATTGGTCTTAGCGATGTTTTTTTGGCTATCACTTCAAAGCCAAAGGAAACAAAAGCAATTTTTTTTAAATGAGAGTACAACAAACAAAAGCTTCTGCACAGTGATGGCAAGTGTCAGCAAAATGAAAGGCAACCTACTTGAATGAAAGTGGAAGAAGATATTTGCAAATCATCTAACCAATAGGAGTTAGTATCCAAAATATATAGAGAATCATACAAGTCAACAATAAAAAAGGAAACAACCTAATCAGACAATGGGCAGAGAATCCAAATTAATTTTTCCAAAGACACAAAAATGGCTAATAGGCACATGAAAAGACGTTCAATGTCACTTATTATTAGGGAAATGAAATGAAAACCACAATGAAGTACCACCTCACACCTGTTAGGATGGGTATTATTGGGGCACCTGTGTGGTTCAGTCAGTTAAGTGTCTGCCTTTAGCTCAGGTCATGATCCCAGGATACCGGCTGAGCAGGGAGCAGGGAGCAGGGAGCCTGCTTCTCCCTCTCCCTCTGCTCACCACTGCCACCCCCCACACTGCCCCATGTACTCTCTCTCTCTCATTTAAATAATTTTTTTTAAAAAAAGAAAAAGAATGGCTATTATCAAAAAGACAAGTGTTAGAGAGGATGTGGAGAAGAGGGAACATTCATACATTGTTAGTGGGAATGTAAATTGGTGCAAAAACTGTGGAAAGCCATATGGAGATTCCTCAAAAAAATTAAAAGTAGAACTACCATATGACCCAGCTATTCCACTTCTGGGTATTTATCCAAAGAATATGAAAGCACTAATTTGAAAAGATATATATACCCCTGTGTTCATTAAGCATTATTTACAATAGCCAAGATATGGAAACAACTTGTGTCCATCAGTGGATGAATGGATAAAAAAGATATGTATATATCGACACACGCATACAATGCTGTCCTCCTCAGTCATAAAAAAAGAAGGAAATCTTGTCATTTGTGACAATATGGATGGAACTTGACATATTATGCTAAGCGAAATAAGTCAGATGGAGAAAAACAAAATAACTTATGATTTTACTTATATGTGGAATCTAAAATACAAAACAAAGAAAACAAAACAAACTCACATATGTAGAAAACAAACCGGTGGTTACCAGAGGGAAAGGGAGCTGGAGGGTGGGTAAAATCGGTGAAGATGCTCAACTGTCTGGTGATGAGTGGTAACTAGATTTATGGTAGTGATCATTGTGTAGTGTATACGAATATCAAATTATAATGTGCACCTGGAGCTTGTGTAATGTTATATCCCAATATTATCTCAATAAAAGAGAAGTAAACTCAAAGACCATTACAGCCCAAAGGACCTTAGAAGAGACCAGTCAGTATAATGTAGACTCTATGACCATTCTTCTATGTGTTCATGTCTTCTTGCTCAATACTCACCACATTTACAATAAAGATTTGAGGTTCATCTCCCCCAAGGGATTGAGCGCTATGAGGGCTATCAACCTGTGGGAGAAAAATGCCCAATCACTTCTTCATGTTGTTTGATATATAGCCTGACACAAAGTAACCTCCGAATAGCTATATGGCTACATGAATGAGTCAGTTACACCTGAGAAAACTGAGGGTGACAAAGTTATACAAATCACATAAAGGAGTTACTAAAATTAGGAGTTTGGGTGGGGGGGACAATGAAATCTACATTTTCTCCTTCTAAGTTACTTACAAGCAGGGTGGTTAATATCAGCTAGATCCTATTGTCATTCTGTCATATTGTCATTCTGTTATATTCTGTTATTCTGTCATTCTGATTTTGTGTCACCACGGAGATACAAAAAGCCAGGAAGAGAGCCAGTGAGTGGAAGGCACAAGTAGCTGGCAGGCTGGTTGGGTGTTGATCTGCTCTTTAAGGAAGGAGTTCGGGACTGGCCTCCGCACTGAGGTGTCCTGTAAGTGGAAATCTGAGAATAGTGAGGAGCTGATCCATGATCGACATCTGGAGAAACTGTCCTAGACAGGGGGAAAATTGAGGAAGAGCAAAGGAGTTGACATTGCTAGCATATAGGAGCTTTGGGAGTTAAGAGAATTTTAGACATTAAGGTTATAGCGATGAATGTTGTGGTGCGGAAGATCATAGGTTCTCACAGATCATTGTTAAGAGTGGGAAATTATTGGAGAGTTTGACATGATGAGATTCATACATTTTCATAGGATTATTCTGCCTGCTGTGCAGAGAATAGGGGACAGGGCAGAAGAAGGGAAATCATTCAGAAAACTAGTCCAACAGTCCAGGAGAGAAATGGCACACTTAATCACATGCTATACCCCCTGCAAGGGAAACTTGCAGTGATCACCATTGTTCCAACAGCCTTGTGAATCAAGAAGGAAATTTTAGTAGGGACAAGAAAGGGAAAGAGTAGAGAAATGACACAATGGATGACCGCAAGGCTATTCCTGTGGCTTTCCTTATCCACAGTGTACATTCTGAAGTCCGCATGCATGTGTGCACAGATAGGCAGCCATTCACCAGACTCTCTCTCTCTCTCTGACAATCTTCCATTCTTCACAGAGAACATTGTATTTCTTTTTTCCTTGGCATGTCTCATGATATCCTATCTAAACAAAATCACTAAAGCTGCCTCCTTTCTTTCCACTTGTTTCTTTATCTGTTAAGACTCAACACTGAGATACTCCTCTCTAAGAAGCCTACTCTGTTTTTTCCAGGTTAAATTAGGAGCCCTTTCTTTGACCTAAATTAATTTGTGTATGTTGCTTTAACACACTTATCAAATCTATTCAATTAATGTATTTATCACTAGATTATTAGTTCTTTGTGATCAAAGACTGTGTGTTCATTTTCATATCCCCAAATTTAGCAGTGTCCAGTATCAGGTGTTCATAAATTGTGGCGAGTGAATGAATAAGTGAATGAATCAATGGATCATTCTGAGTTGAATATGACAAAGAATAGAAAACACACTGAGGACATCATGACACAGTGAAGTTCACCAGCCTCGTAGGTAGAGAAATCACTGATGAGCTGATTCCTCCTCTTACAAGTTCTCTGATCAGGAATGTGTCAGGCCACATTTATTTATCACATTTCAGAACAACTAAGTGATACTGAACATAGCAGTGCTTTCGTTGGATATTGTTTACTTAGTTGCTCACATATACCTACATATACCCTGTTTTTTTTCACAAAGGACTTGAGATCATGATGTGGAATGCATACATTGTAAATTTAGCTTTTCTATGAAAGGATAGCCATATAAAGCTTCTAAAATATTGAATAAGAATTGAGGTGTTAAAACATCACATTAAGTTTTGTCTTGAGGGATCAGCTTTTGTTGGGTGGTCTAATTTTGCAGATATTAGCATAAACACTACAGCGAAGCCAAGACATTGGGGATAGGGAAAAGGTGGTAGGGAGCCAAAAAAAAAAAAAAAGTATTGCAATTTGGTCAAAATTAATAGGCAGCTGTATCTCTAAGCTACCACTTCAGTATGCTGAAACCAGAGTTAATTCCAATGAAAATGTGGTTAAATAAATAGTCAACCTGGTTAAAATAATGTACCAAATAGCTAACTCAGGAGTGTAATCTTTACAGTCTCCGGAGTGGGAAAGGTTACTTTGGTGGATACGAATTCTCCTCATCTAGCAGTTTCCTCATCTGTAGGGTGGGTTCCTAAAATTTTCTTGCTGGGAGAGTATGAAGGTTTGGGTCCTAGCAAGTCCTAATACATAGTAACGAATAAACTTATCCCAGATGTTCTATCTGATGCCTCCCAACTCTACCAAAAGAACTTACCTGCTAACGTCAGCAAAAGAGTTTGTGATTCTTAGTGCTGGAGCCACTCAGGAATTTTTTATTCAGTAGGAACTTTATCACTCACACTGTTAATTGTGAAATATATGCAAACATGAATTTGGTGAGAAAAATAATTTCAGCATTAAACTACCATTTTGAATCCCCTTGGTGAAGTTTGGGTGTTATGTTTAAGAAAAATAAAATCAATATAAATTTGTTTCAGTAAAATGTATTACAACTGAAGCACCGTCCAGATAGTGCTTCTGCAACAAAGGAAGTGTCCTATTCTCCACTGTCCCCTATGGTGGCCACTAGCCACAGTCGGCTATTGAGCCCTTGCATGTAGCTAATGAGATTAAGGAACTGATTTTAAATTTTAATTAACTTAAAATGATTAGCCACGTGTGATTAGTGGCTATCATATTAGCATAGATTTCTACAAGGTTAGTTTATTAAATAAGTAAAATATAAAACACTTCAGATGACAATAAGCACCATGTAGAAAAAGCCAGGAAGGGGAGATCATGATGTCCTTGTGAAATTTTAAAATCTTTGAGTGTCCTGATTTATTGTGAATGTATAGGCCGCTTACTGATGTTCCATTTTCAATCATAAAAATATTTTCTACTCAAAAAAGGTAAAAGCGTTTTTTTTTCTTTTTTTTATCACAAGTGATATTTTTGTGACAAACTTATAAGGAACAAATTTGATTTTTTTCCAACAATGCCTTGGTATCTATGTTTATTTTAGTTTAGTCAGTCTTGTGGCAACTTTTCTATCATGTCTTGAAACCGAGTGGAAGGCAGATTGGAACTTTTGCTTTCCACTTTTGGAAAGTTGTTATACAGTCTAACCCAAGTAAGATATATAAAAATATATACCTTTATCATCATAAGATTGTAAAGCAGTTGATATATTTCTGGTACTGTGTCTGTTAAAAAGTAAAAGAATATTTCATTTTGGGACATTAAGACTCAATATTTCATAAAAATAGACAAAAGCAAATTCAGACTCTGAACTTATCATATTTGAAATAACACAGAGCTTTTAATATTCTTAAATAGAGTAGACCTCCAGGAAGCTTCAGATGACTACATAATTTTCCAAGTTAATGTTTAAAAAAAAAGTCAGTTTTAATTGGGAGCTATACTGAAACTCCCAACTGGGCCAACTGGGAAACTAGGCTATCACAGTGGTCGTAATATGTAATATATTCCTTAAACTTTATTGATTTTCTATAGTTCAGTACAAATGAGCTCAAAGCACTTCATGTATTTTATCTCCTTTGTCCTCACAACATTTCTGTAAGATAGGTAGGGGGCAACTGTAATTAAAGATTAGATGTGTCAGTTTTCCATTGTTATGGAAACGCATTAAACTGGAACCTATTCAGCCTGCCAACCAAGACAATTAAGTAGTCGTTTCACTTATCAAAGTACCAATTACTTGATTTTTTTTCTTACATCATAATTTTCTCTCCATTTTCTCTCAGACTAATCCTGTATCTTCCATAATTTCGAAGTTCAACACTAATAGTACTTCTTGGGAACTGTATTTTGGGAGGCTTTCTTTTGTGAAATTTCCTAAATGACTCTTCTGTTGTCAGCAGCTCAAGTTCATGTGCAGGGCATTAGGATATGAAAACAAGTTTGTTTTTTTTTTAAGTCAATAATATATGTTTGAGGCATGTTAGGTAATATAAGTAACTGCAAATACTTCTTCGTCTCTCTCTTTTTTTTTATTTACTTGCGACCTCAAAATCGTGCTGTATGGCCCAACTGCTTTTAAAACAAATAACTACTCCATCCCTATTATTTGCTAACATTTATATTTAGCATACAATGTTGATGTGAAAATTTTTTAACTCATATAGGTAGTGATCATAAAAAAATTCAGCTTTAAAATTTTTCTACAAAACTGTTAATCACACCATATATCTTCATTTTCACTAATTATTTTTAATTTCATATTATTTACAATCTCTACCAGTAAGTTGGAAAAAAGTATTTCCTTCCATTTGTGTGGCAGAGACTGCTAGCTACTCACCGAAATCCAAGCTCCCCTCTTCTTCCTGTGCACACAGATGGACCAAATTTCCCGTTCTCCCTTGTGCTTAGATGCAGGGATGTGACTGTTTTTGCCAGAGCAGTGTACGTGGGACCAGTGGGAACTAACTCCAGGCCATGTGTGCCTTCGTGTTATTTTTTAATCTAACGAACTCAGATGGAGATGATGCCCAAGGTGACTTTGTAACATGTTGAAGACTTCAGAGTCACCATGAGCCTAGGTCTTTGAATGACTTTGTAGAAGAAAATCATGCTGCCACTTTGTTCCCCTCCCCAGCACAATACAGTAAATATCTGTTGTGGGGAAGCCCTTATATATATTGGGCTATATTCATGACAGCAGTTAGCCTGTGATAAGTGTTACACCACTTACAATTAGTTTTATCACAAAAAAACCCCCAAATATTTAAGAGGAGCTTCCCAAGTGAGGTAGACATAAAACTGCTGGCGAATATTTTTTCAAATAAATCCCACTGGCCACAAACTACCAGAACACAAAGCCAAGAACCCAAGGACTTACTTACTGGGTTAAAATTGCCTAGAAACTTGTGAGAAAGATGTAAACTTTATAAATAAAACCCAGAACCATTTAGATGCATATTTTTCTAGCCCTACTTTTTCCACAGTATGTGTCCAGTTGATATCAAACCTTACTCAAATATCTTACCTACTCCTCAGATTTTTTATAGACCTTGATTTGGAATACATAAGTGAGAAAAAAGGATGAAATCTGAAAAATGGATATCAAAATCTGAACCGATGAAATAAAAACATCAGAAGAAAATTGGATCATGAAATGGAGTTCCTGAACGGAAAGGAAATTAGAACATGCTTATAAGGAGAAATATGTGGCAAGTTAGCTATCTAAAGGATGTGACATGGGTGGATCAATCAAGAAAAAAGAATATAAAAAGAACACATTATGGAAATGGGGAAAGAAAAGAAATAAAAGAAGAACACATAGTATATTGAGTATAAATTTTTAAGCTCTAAGGGCGAGGAAGGGCAAAAAGGAAAATAAAGCTGAGTGAATTAATGTTGGCTAAAAGGGGTAAGTGGAATCAAAGGGGCTCTTACAATTATATCAGGTGAAAAAGAAATACCAGAAAGAAAGTGGATCCATAAATAACCTGAAAAGTGGATGGAATCAATAATGTTTAAATGGTTGAACTGCTCAACTTTAAAATGTTTTAACTAAAATAATGAAAGTTATGGAAAATTATTAAGTTATGAAGAGCCTATAAATATGGCTAATGATAAAATTCAGTAAGAGAATATTAGAATGATTAAGCGTAAGTTGAACAGGAGTTCTGATGATATGTATCATGAGGATCAAAGGGTTTCACTAATTAATTTACCATCCCCTGTGTCTTATTTTTTTTAAAAAAGTCATAGATAGTGAAGAAACTGGCAAAAAATAAAAGGCAAAAGTAAAAGTCATGCAGTCTCAAAAATGTAGATTTATTAATTGTGAAAATGATTATAGCTGGTTTTTATCAGGCAAAATCATAATATACATTAAGCAAATGTTTTGGATGGAAGAGGTGAAATGTTTAATGAAAGAAAAGAATATCAATTTTTGATCAAGACATTTAAATTTTCTATAACTGTATTTGATCTATGGGCCATTCATAGTTTATTTTGTTCAAAATGAATTTAATAGCATAGAGTTCATCAGAACATAGATGTTCTATATTCTCATTTTGTATGTACATAAATATATATTAAAGAAATACATAGGGGCACCTGGGTGGCTCAGTGGGTTAAGCCTCTGCCTTCATCTCAGGTCATGATCTCAGGGTCCTGGGATTGAGCCCCACATCAGGCTCTCTGCTCAGCAGGGAGCCTGCTTCCCCCTCTCTCTCTGCCTGCCTCTCTGCCTACCTGTGATCTCTCTGTGTCAAATAAAAAAAATAAAAATAATTTTAAAAAGAAATATATAGAAACATAACTAATATATATAAATATAATACATATAAAACTTATGTTTCAAGATATATAATTTTGATTACCATCATTTGCTAAGTTCAAACAATAAACCTACATCTTCAGGGATATATGACACCATCTGAATGGGTATCATGAACATAACAAATATAAATTACTGTTGGAAATATTTTATTAAGCCAAGAACTTTAAAATGTAAGGATTATAAAAAGAAGCATGTTCATCATCAATAAATTACTCATCAGTGTTCATTCAGTTGTGTTGCCTACATGGTGGCTTTATCCTACCTATTGTAGTACCACTACACTGATCTTTTTTTCATTTTTCACAAAGGTCAGGCTTTGTTCTGCCCAGGGCTTTTGCATATGCTGCTTATCCATGTATACTTCCCCCCGCCACCCCGCCAACTACCCTTTCCTTGACGTAAGCGTTTAGAACTCATCTTTCATATCTTAGGTAAAGCATGACTTCTCCCATGGAAGTCTTCTCTCATAATTTCAACTATGCCAATTAACCCTGTACCTCTTAACCTGTATTGCAGCCAAAGACACATCATACTTTAAAAAAAAAAAAAGATGTAGATGTTAATATCATTTTTCCTGTTGAAAGAAACCTGAACTTCAATACATTTTATCTCAAATATTAGAATATTTTTCTATCTTTCATGTTTTCTTTGTAGACCTATTATTATAATGCCCTCACTAGTGAAAAGGTCTTTTAAAAGTTATAATAAGCACAAAATTCACAAAAACAGTGTGGCTGACATGGAAACTAATAAGATTCTGTTATTTCTTCATTGGTGGAAATAACTGGGTTATGAAGATTTGATTACTAAGATTCTCGTAACAAAGCAGTTCTTTGGCCAATAATTACAGCTAAACAAGTTGAAAGCTATTAATCAGAGGCGTGAGTAAGTGGGTCTTGGTGGTGGTGGTGGTGGTGGTGGTATGGTGGTGAAGAATGAATGATGATGACTGTGATAAATACCCCATCATTGAATCTTTTGCATAGCATTTTTTTAAAAGAGTGATTAGATGGAAACTGAAAATCCTGTTCTGGGATCTTTTATTAATTTCAACATTTCAAGGTGTACCTGTAGTTAATAAGTTATTACATCGAGAGGCATATTTTCCTTTTTAGTCTGGAGACCTGCATGCAAGTCAGATGAAATAGCAGGTTGCCAATGATCAGATTGAAAGAAAGAAAAAGTGAAACAGATGTTCATCCCATCAGCTTCTTACACGTCTTTAGACTATCCTTGCTAATACCATCTTTAGGTCAGTTTGAAATTAACAAGCAAGAGTACTTCTGAGCTTTAGCCATCTTCATATCCCGCACACCACAGAACATCAGGAGGAACCTGGGATAACCTTAAAGTAGTATGCAAGAACAGCACATGACATAGACCTCAACTAGGAGACCAGGGAGAAGTTCTGGTCTTCACCTTGACATTCCCAGCTCTCTCACCCTTGGTCTGACAGTTGTCTCTCTACACTTAAGTTTCTTCATCTGTAAAAATGTAATAAGGTTAGTAATAAAAGAAACTCACAGTTTGCAATTGTATGATTAATGTCTGCTTCACTAGAGCGCTATGTCAAAATGATATACCTCATTTAATCCTCAAAATAAGCCAGTGTTGTTATTATTCCCCATCTAACAGTTGAGGATACAGAGATTTAGCATACAATTCTCATCAGGTTCCAAATCTTCAGTCTTAGAAAACTACCATAGGCCACACGTGGTGCCAGTCTACCGAAGAGGATATAGGGCAGGAACCACGAGCTCCAGTGCTAGACATTCCTGCTCAGTAGGAGTCTGTACAGGGGTCTATCCAGCAGTCGATTTACCTGTCCCATTTAGCTGCCCAGGAGACCTCTTCTCCCTATGTGGCAATTCAGTGCAAGGAGATGAGACTCACGTTGGCACTTGTGAAAGAAGCGAAGTCTAAAGCCTAATGACAGGAACTACTATCTCTTATAATATTTCATATGCAGAATTTCCAAGGACATGTCAGTTACAGGAGTCACCAAACTCTGGAAAGACCCAAGTTTGGTCTCCTCATCAGGTATTCAGTAGTTCACTTACAGTCCTATCACCTGAGTTTCAATTTACCAATCAGTTGTCCTTTTTTCCATAAGCAGTACTACGTAGTAACATAGTTAAAACTTCAACTTTTACCAAGGAACCCTATCTAGAAGTTAAATTCAAGTTAATTTTACATGCAAAGGGGAAAGTAATTTTATTAATCTTTTACATACCAGTAACTTTTCCAGTCACAGAGCTAATAGGCAGAGGAGCTGGTATTTGACCCTAACTGATAAGACTCTAAAGCTACTCTAATCTATATGCTTATTCCCCTTGCCTTGCTAACTACCCCACTACACTAGCCTTCTTTTTGTTTCTTGAGCACTTGAAGAGTATTTCTACTCCCTGATTCCTTTGTCCTTGCCCCTGATCCCTCTTCCCCTGCTATTCACAGAGTAGCTTCTTCATTCAGGTTTAGCAAATACCCCCTCCTCCAGGAGATTTTTTTTTTAGCACCTCCATTTTTTTCAACCGTGTTCTCCTTCCCCACAACTACCTAATAACTTCCTGTTGCATTGCAATGTTTTGTTTCCTAACATCCCCCCTCTTAAAATATCATGTTAAATGTTCTACTTATTTATTGTCTAAAACCCATAGTGCTAGTAATTGGAGTTAACTTGCTTACTGTTGTTTCTCTCTACCTGAAATCATTCCTGGCACATGATGGGCATAGAGTTATTGATTGATCGAAAAATGATGCTCTCCTATCCAATTTCTCTCATATGGCTCTTATTTTCATAAAATAAGGTAAGGATATCCATTCAGATAAGGATATCCAAACATGTTTTTCTTTCTTAATAACTAAAAAATAAACATTTTAATTCTGCCCAAGTAACAAACTAAACTGCTTTTAGGCAAAGCACGTAGGCAAAAGCTTAATCTTCATTCAAAACATTTTTGTTATACATTGATTATGTAGAAGTCATGCTTTTTAGGGTCTGTAGTGGATGCCAAAGAAAGAAAATCATGGATCTATTATGTACTTATCAAATTATATTTCATTTAATTCTTTACAGATTCTCTGTAGTTGGCTTCTAAATTGATTAAGGCCTTGAAAAGTGTTTGATTAGTTTTTATGATGCTAGCATCTGGAACAGTGGTTTCAAAAGTCAGATGCAAGTATCTCAGTGAAAAGAAATTATTAGAATTTCTATCCCTACTCATTTTTATCTCTATATTTTTAAAAGTTGTCTACATTTATGTTTCTGTTATGAAAACTATACAAGAGTTCATGTAGTAAAAATGTGTAAAATTTATAAATAAATATCTGTTAGGATACATGCTCAAAATTTTGCTTATGGGCTGTGTAATTGCAGTAAAAAAAATTTAATGATCATTGGAATGGAAGCTTTAGACACATAACAGGCCCCCTTAACTTTGTATTATTTCATAAATGAATTATACAATCAGATTCTTATAAACGGGGTGGGGATAAGTATGTAATTCAATTCAGTATATGTTAAATGCTTCATGAAGGATGCAGAACACCTTCCTTCTGAATATGGAAAAAGAAAAGATAACTTTGGCCTGTGGAAAGCCAAACAAAGGATTGAAATTGGCATTTACCTTTGTAATATGGATATGATTTACTAACGTTCAGATAAAGAGGATGCTCATTCTAGGATCTATTGCAAGCAAACAGAAAAATAGAACCAAGCCTCTTGTGTTCAAAATGGTAACTTTTCCAGTGTGGAAGAGAAGGTTTATGAATAAGAAAGTAAGGAAGAGCAGTAAGGTTCAACAGAGGAAAACCAATGCAATACACCATATAAACAAAATGAAAACAACAATCACATGACCATCTCAATATACGCAGAAAAAGATATTTGGCAAAATTCATTATACTCTCACGACAAAAATTCTCACTAAATATAGTGGAGCTCAACTCAACACAGTAAAAGCTACGTATGAAAAAAATATAAGATCATAATCAATGAGAAACAACTGAAAGCTTTTCTCCTAAAGCCCAGAAAAAGGTAAGAATGCTCTCTTATCACTGCAATTCAACATAGTCATGGAAGAATTATCTGGAGCAAAGAGGAAAGAAAAAGGAAAAGACATCTTAATATAAAAGGAAAATCTTTTTGTAGATGACGTGATCCTGTATGTAGGAAACTCTTTAAGACACCACAAAAAATATCCCCCAAAATTGTTAGAACTGTTAAATGAATTCAGTAAATTTGTGTACCAAAATCAGCATACAAAAATCACTGGAGGTTGTATATACTAACAACAAACTCTCTGAAAAGGAATTTAAGAAAACAATGCAAACAACACCGAACACAATTAGCAACAACACCAAAAACAAAAAGTTAAAAACTTAGGAATTAAATTAGTCAGAGATATAAAAAACTCATACAATTACAAAACATTGATGGGGAAATTATAAAACATTGATGTGGAAATATTAAAAAAATGCAAATAAATGGAAAGATATACCATGTTCATGAATTGGAAGAATTAATATTTGTTTAAGTGTCCCTATTCCCCAAAGCAAACCATAGATTCATTGCAATCCCTATCAAAATTACACTGGCATTTTTTTCCAGGAATATAAAAAAAAAATCCAGAATTCATAGAGAACCACAAAAGACCATGAATAGAAAAATCAGTGTTGAGCAAGGAGAATAAAACTTAAGACATCACATATCCTTACTCAAAATTATATTATAAAGCAATAGTAATCCAAACAATAAGAAACTGACATCATAATAGATATAATAAACCATTGATACAGAATAGAGAGCACAGACCATGCATTTATGGTCAACTGATCTTAGACAATAACACATACTGGGGATAAAAATGCCTCTTCAAAAAATGGTGTTAAGAAAACTGGATATCCACATGCAAAAAATGAAATTGAATTCTTTTCTCAAGCAATATACAAAAATCAACTCAAAATGGAATAAAGCCTTAAATGTATGACTTAAAACCTTTAAACTACTAGGAAAAAAACTAAGGAAAAGAATTCTCAAAATTGGTCTTGACAGTACTCTTGGATATGACCCTAAAAGCATAGGCAAAAAAATGAAAAATAGACAAGTAGGTTACATTAAACTTAAAAGCTTCTGTACGCAAAATAAACAAACAAAATGAATGAAAAAAATTATTGCTAAATATATAACTGATAGGGGGAAAAAAATTAAAATGAGCAGTAAGAAGAGCATTCCAGGAAAAGTATGATGGATTCTGAGTACTAGGCAAAAGATTTTTTCAGTTTAACAATAAACAGTAGAAAGATAGAGAATGTTTCAAAATGATGTTTCAGAAACACATGTTAGCAGTGTGCAGGACTGGGTGGAAAGTAGCCTGGAGACAGAGGGGCCCATGGGACAGCTACTGCAAAGAGTTCAAGCGTGACACAAAAAGGACTTGAGCTGTGATGGGTACAGTGCCCTTCTCTTGGGTTGGAATAAAAGCACAGGACTGGGGATATTCGAGAGAGAAGATTTACTTTATGGACCCTTATTTTTCCGTCATAAAAGTGTTACATAAATGCCTATCTTGGAGCAGAAGAAATGGGTAGTGTAAGAGAATACTGATCTAGTCCTCTGCTGGAAGAGCCAATGCTCATTGGGTGAATAATTAAGTCAACGGAAAATCAACAAATCCCTCTAGATAATGGCTTTGCTCTCACACAAAAAGACTGTATAAAAGGTTAAGTGTTACATGCATTGGTCAGGCTATTGACCAGCTCTTGGCAACTCTGCGGTACTCAACATGTACTAAAGGATATTAGTGACAAAATGCCTTTAGTAAAATGCATTTTTTTTTTTTTGCAAGAGATGCTGCCAGAGTTTTTTGGTTTGGTTTGGTTTTTGGTGTTTTTGTTTTTGTTTTTGTTTTGGGTTTTTTTGCTATGGCCCCATTCAAGAATGTTAGGACTTCTGGCAAGTGGTCCCATCCTAAATTAAGTTTCAGAGAGGACAGAGGAGGAGAGGAGAGGACACAGTTAATGGCATTCTTAGTCGGAGGGCTCAGCCATTCTGTTTTTGTTTTTTGCTTCACTGTACAACATGTCCAATATTTAGTAAAGTATATTTCAGAAAACACTGAGACCAGAAGATACACAAATAACAAAAATTTTAAATCAAGAATAAACTATGTATAATAGTCCTAAATCTAACTTTATTATCCATTTATTATTTTTATTTGAATTCAAATTGTTGGCCCTATGTTGTCTATAACATTTAGGTAGCTATAACATTCAGATAGCTATAACATTTACTTGTTGTCACTAAATCGAACTACAGTTAATTTTGTAAATGTCTGTAGGTCTATTATCCAAACATTTTGGAGTCTCAGTATTCTCTTACAGTAAATCAAGTAGAGTTTTCTGCCCTCCTGAGGTCTGAGAAATATATGAAGAAGAGAATCATAAGCATGATCCTTTCTTTAAAAAAGATTCTACATAACAATAACTGTGGTTAAATTTTCACGAATCATTCCACCATCAAAAACGTTGGGCAACTTATTTTACTTCTCAGAGACTCACATCTCCCAATATGAGAACTGTAGTAGTAACTTATGGGTGTTGTATCAAAATTGAGATACTTCATATGAAGCTCTTATCAGAGTGCTTAGCAGTTGATGAGCATTTAATCCATGTTTAGTATTACCCATAATACTTCTGAACATATGATTAAAATTACTCAACAGCTCAACCACATGTGATGAAATCTAACCGACCCATGAATGAGAATGGGTCCTCAGTGAAAACCAAAGAATAGAAAGTATTTAAGATGTTATTTCTGCTGGCTGGATATTACAGAGTTCAAATGTTAAAGTAGGAAATAGGTACAGGTACTAGAAATATATTTCATGTATTTGTACCTTTAAGTTATCTCGATACTGAAGTTAGATAATTTCCTAGGTTTTGTAGAGTTTTGTTGTTATCTTTTCCAGATATAGATGATTCCACTGTGGAAATGAGAAAAAGAAGTGCTTGTATAAAACAAATGGAAATTGAAACAAAGAAATAACCTAAAAATGTGACTTTCTTGGTCTCTAGAGAAGCTTTGGTTTATTTTTCATCTTTCATTCAGAGTCCTAGATTATATATATTTTCACTTCTTTTTTTCTGTTGCTGTGTGTCTCTTGTTTGATCAAGTAGAGCTAATCTCTCCCAGCTCAGTATCAGTATACCATCCTGCTGCGAACATAGCATTGGATCTACTTGTCTTTTTAAGAACCTCTGCTGAACACAAAGAGTCACGTGGGAATTGCCTGGTCTTTTTCTTTGGTCTTTGTCATACACCATCCTGGTGTCTTCGGAGTGGACACTGCAGATACAGGGATGTTTTAAGTCATACTTTGGGCAGTGAGGAGGAGAGATTGCCTGCCTAAGTCTTTAAGAATACTTAAATTATCTTTCCATGACCTTGGATACCCTTTTTCCTCAATCCCCTACCTCTGACCTCTACATAATAAGGATATTCAGCAGAAATTTTAAGAATTTTCATTTCCTATTAGTTTGAAAATCAGATTCTGACCAGGAAAGAACTTTATTTCTGAGCATTCACCTGCAGGCTCACTTCTTTCCATTATAATTGCCACTAAAATCATTAACAATTAGAAAGTCAGTTATTTACAAGATGAAGTTCTTTCACCAAGCATATGTATGAGGACCCAAGAGCATTCATTAGCTCCTTCCTTCTTTTTCAGTATTCCTTTATTATCAGAAAGTACAAATCTGAAATATTTTTATCCTACTCTAACCTTCCCTGGGAGGATAATTTAAAATTATATTCTTTTAAATTTCATTTTGTCATATCGATAAGCTATAAATAACATCATTTTAAGTTCTGTGAGGTTTTGAACTGACCTGAGTCTGAAACATGACAAAAATTAATCAGACCAAAGTGTATTTTGTGAGTGCTAATTAGACTCTGACACTTTTCATTTCTAGTCAGTCTTCCAGAGTGATTCAGCAAGATGTTTTTCAGAGTTTGGCTTCATAAGGGATCTACTTGAATCTGTATCATTGGTTTACAGGAATTCATCCTTGTTAATCTACACATACTATTCAGTTTTTACAGTTTATAGTTCTACTTAATGATCTAGTTCACCTGAATCTGTTTAGATCAGTTTCCTAAACAGTCCATATGAAGTAAAATTTGTACACATGGAGTGAAAGTTGCACCTTATTACGCAGAAGTCAGAGGTAGGGGATTGAAGAGAAAAGGTGCCCAGGGTCATGGAAAGATAATTTAAGTATTAAGTAGAAAGTTGTTGAGGAGACTGATAATCTACAGACACAAAACAGAAAAAACATCAGGATATAGGTGACCTCTGATGATCTGATAGCTCTTTGGTTACCAGAAGTCTGATGAAATTAGCATAAAGAAATTAAACCAAATGTATATCCAGATTTTCTAGTTAGCAAACAACTTTGGGATCTTAAATTCTCTCCCTCCTTTTCAGCGAACACATGGTTATCTGCTAATCTGACAAACATAGTGGATAATCTGAGTCTCAGAGATAGAAGCTACTTCACATTCTTTAAAAGATGCAATCGTCCAGTGATACTTTATAGTCCCACTTAACATCCTACCAACCTCCCAAATTTGAAATACACAGACCATAATAAAGGTTAGAGTGAGCCCTTAATCTTAATTATGCATTTTGCAGTATTATAAATGCTGAAAGATTACTTCCAATGTTTGGGATAATCTTACAGGGTGCAGATGTGGTTCCCTTTGGTACATGCCATCTTTACTGAACTAACAATTTCCATAATGCTGTCACATTCTGCATGGGAAGCAGATTTACAGATAGGTAATCCATGTAAGGTATTTTAAAGCCAGCTTATTAAAGGATTGAGGCCTGCTGTTAAATTGCATATGCCTTCAATTGCTATGAGGAGAAAACAGCAGCAAGAAGTGTAGTAATTTAGAGAGGCTAGAGAAAGGCCTATTTAAAGTTTGATGATATATCCTTTCAACTTTTACTTCAAGCTCCTTTTAGGTTTATATTTACTCCATTATAACTGTATTTCATGCTATATACTGTAATGTAATTTTCCCAGTAATCCTGGCATATAGGTATTAAGAATTAGGAATATTTGTCTTAAAATTTATACCTGAGGTTACAATTTTAAAATTTGTCTTTCTCCTTGATAGTGGCATTATTTCAAAGTGGCAACCCACACTTTGGATTTTTTTTTTAACATTGCTAAGTGTGAATGGCTAAAGTAACTTCAGAGTATTTAATTGTGTTTACTGTCGCTCTACGGTGTGCTTCAGATATTGAGAGCCATGTGTAAGAACTGGGATGACGAACGTCTTACCTGTGTCTCTGGTAGTTTTGAGTTTGTGTATTATCTTCAAACAAGGGAAGAAGGTTAAACTGGCCTTTAAATTCATTTTCAAATCTCTGAATCACAGATTTTTCTATACCATGATGTGTTCTGAAAGCATACATATTTTCTCTTGCATTTTTCTTGTGTCTTCCACAATGCCTAACTTAGCTCTATGCAAACAGGAGGCATTCTGTCTAAGTTGTTGACTTGGTTTAATTGAAATCAGTTCTAGTTACCCTTCTCTTAATCTTGAGTCCATGTATCCTTTCAAGTTTTCACTTAGTTATCTCTTCTCTTCTTCTTCTCTCTCTCTCTCTCTTTTTTTTTTTTTTTTTTTTTTTTTTTTTTTTTTTTTTTTTTTCCTGNATTCCAGGCCAGGGCCCTCCAAAGTGAAAGGGACACTAGGGAGGGTGCCAGGGAAGGAGATGGGAAGGGTGTCATTCATAGTAAATATATTTGGGGGAAACCATTGGGGATTTCAAAATGCATATCGGCATTTTTAAAAGTCCAAGATACCGTATTTCAAAGAAGTTTCTTTTCACTTTCTTTTTCGTGTTTGTTTTTAGATTTTATTTATTTATTTGACAGAGAGAGACACAGCCAGAGAGGGAACACAAGCAGGGGAGTGGGAGAGGGAGAAGCAGGCTTCCCGCTGAGCAGGGAGCCCGATGTGGGGTTCGATTCCAGGACCCCAGGATCATGACCTGAGTTGAAGGCAGCCACTTAATGACTGAGCCACCCAAACACCCCTCTTTTCACTTTCTTAAATCCATGGGCCATATTTTATTAGAAATAATATTAGAACTTTCATTGTTATTTCCTAGACAAGACAAGCCAGTGCTTTAACCAGTACAAAATGGAATATTCCCAACCTGGGAAAATTTGGTTAGACATTTGATAGCTTTTAAGTATATTGCAGACAGAGTTCATAAACTGTATTAAAAAAAAACCCAAAAAGATGTTTAGGAATTGTGTTGTAAAAATGAAAATTAGTAGTTTCCTGGCTATACACTTTATATAGTAAAAATAATAAAAGCCATGTGATCTGTTACTGCCACTGGGTTATAAAGCTTTAATGTCAATGTGGTTTAGACGGCATGTACACTGATGTGTTTATCTAGAATATCTTTCCATCAAAAATACTTCTACTTTATTCTAGTTAATGTGTAATCAAAATCAGTTCCTTTTCTTCTCTCCTTGTTGGATTCTTTTGAGAACCTGGAGGAGGTAGGCAAGATACTATTTTAATACGTTAACCTAAGCCAATGGATTTGGGGAGTATGCAAGTAAAAATGAACATATAAGTTATTTAAAAGAGAAGTGCAGTTTAATTTACCTAATGTCAAACATGAGCAATATTACATCTATTTGGATTTAATTGCAAATTTCAGTCTTTCTATAAGGTGTAATTATCTGAACATCTTGCCATTAAAATTAAGTGTGAGTGAATTTTGACATATTCACTTTCCTTTGTAATAAATGAAAGGTAATATTTTTATTTTGAAATATTTATAGTGTAAATTACCAAAATGGTATTTCTCTTCTATTCTAATAAATCTGTTTTTACATAAGTGCTAGAGGTTAATGGCTAGATTTTAAATTGCTTTCCATTTTGATAATAAGTGGATTTCCAAGAGAGACGATTTTATTAAACAGATTTTCGTCACTCTGATTCTTTCTTTATAAGAAAATAGTTCATATTTGCACAAACTCATATGTAAAATATGAAGACTAGTCAGTATTTTTTCTAAACACAAAATTATGAACATTATTTTGAAAGGACTTTCCTTTCCTAAAATATAGTTCTTTTTTTGTGCCACTATTTTAAAATATATCTTCCGCCCCTTTCTACAAAGATTGGATATTTTTTCTCATAATTATATAATACCTCTCAAAAGCGAATAATGGCAGTGATTCCACTGAAAATTAACTTTGAATTAATGCACTGTAACTGTGATCAAATATTGATTAGTTTTCTTTATTTTGTGCATGGTTGCAAAGTGAGAAAATATAATGCGAACCCTCAAATATTTAATCTAATTACATTGCAAAAATTAGACTAGTTACACAAAGGCATAAAATAAAAATAGCTCGCATCTGATATTCTCTGAATGTTATTTATTGTTGTCCTATACTAACTGCATTGTTATTTATGATAAATATTATTAGAGAGCAATAATTTTAGGCATTTTTGAAGGGGCTGCTGAACTCAGAATTATTATTGAAAAGTGAAATGTAAATACCTAGATCTTCGATAGCAAAGTAATTAAAATGTATGGTTTTGCCTACTGTGTATAATAAGGGCTTATATTTGATCAACCATAAAAGTTATTTAATCACTTTAACCTTGGAATACTACCTCACAAAACACTACTTAATGGAAGTTAGCTGAGACGCATAGAGTATCAAAACATCAGGTCGGCAAAGCAAGAGGGTCCAGAAAATTCAAGCCCAGCTTATAGGGCATAATACTATAGCAGGTTGCATGGCAACCAGTGGCTGTGGATTTTGAAGTTACTTTATCCGTATTCAGTGAGGAAAGACTTAGCCTGAATTGATTTTACTAATTTTCAGAATTAATCAGGTATTCAAGAATTATTTTCACAGATATTTCCTAGGTTTCTACAATTTAGAAATACATATGTACAAGTCTGGTTGGCCAAATAGCACCGGTTCCTGATTTCCTAGTTATTTGATTAATGATACATATTAGATACTTACTGATAGATTTGTTACATCCTGTAACTTGTGTTAAAGCTGGTTACTGTCCAGAATGTCAATGAGACTTTCTTGAAGTGATTTCCTGTTGACTCCATCACTGTCAGTTCCAACATGAAACATTTTTTTCAATTTTTTTAAATTCAGATTTTATTTTTGCTATCACCTGCCATTACCTTGTATTATCAAGTACATTTCCCATTTTATGACAAATTGATATTTGTTGCTGTTTTAGTTGCTAAGGATAGCTAAACAAAAATGGAGCTTATTATATCAACCACATTTTAGATTGGGTAGGGAAATAGAAATTATTTCTCATTTCCATGTTTCATTTTTCCTAGTCTTATCCTGGAATGGAAGAAGAGAAACAGTAGAAGAGTTGGCTATAACTAATGTTTGAAGTATATTTGCAGACATCTGACAAGCAAAAGTCATATTCTCTTAGGATTTTCTACTTGGCAAAAGATAGAAATTTCTGAAATGCTATCACAAAGTCGGTTCTGTTGATGTTTCTTTGACTCCATAATTATGTGGAGCTTTGCAAAACATTTGATCTTATGTGAAATTCCCTATCTTTTAGCTTCTTTTCTGTTTAATTAGAGCTATTCTAAAAGTATAATTAAAAAAAAACTCTCTTTGAATAGCTTAGACTAAAAGTAAACTTAGTACTTACTCTCTGTCAAGTAATTCTATATGATCAAGCTAAAATGACAATGTCTTGGAATCACAGAGGGCAACACACTTTCAAATAAATCCACTAAATAAAAGGTGGTCATATGCACCATGCCGTCTTCAAATGTATCATCAGCGCCACTTCTAAGCAGTATCATGATAGTTTAAAATATGCATCATTCAATGCTACAAAATATATGTCCACAAATTCATTCCTCAGGGATGGGTGAATATTGTATGGAAATATAGTCTTTATGGTGGTAATAGTAAAGTGACTATTATGAAGAAGTGCATCAACCAGAAACTGCAGTCCTTTTTAAAAACTGAAGAATATATATTTGTTTGAGCCAGAGGTATTCCCATTTCAGCACAAAGAGAAATCACTAGTCAGACATTCCCAGTTTGATATACCTGTACTACACCAGTCTTTCTCTCTACATCTTTTCTAGACTTTAGTTGATTTAATTCTTGATCACTCATTTTATAATCAGCAGTCTTGGATAAAATGTAGCATAATTAAAACATCTTGGATTGTGTGACATTTCACAAATAAATTCCAAACAGAATTGGTTATCAAATCACAGCTGTAGTATGAATAAATCTGTTGTACAATGTTGTTCATTAGTTGACAGGAAGTGTCTGCTCAGCTTTTCAGAGGGCTGCTTCTGTGTGTTTGTTTTTCTGTTTGCTTTCTTGTTTTGTTTCAAAGAACAAGCGAGGTTCCGTCTATGAGCATCTTCTATGTGTTAATTTTAAGAGATGGAGCTCAACAAATAAGAGCTAAGGCGTTAGCTACAATCTATAGGTGCAGCATTGGTTAGACCTTCCCACAAGAACAGTCACTCCCTTTATTACAGGGAGGTTTATTTGGACATCAAATGTAAGTGGAAAGTACTTTGAAAAATCGTACATCATGTTGCTGCACTATAAAATAGGGTGACTCTGACAGGATTATGAGACTATTCTTTGGTAGATTTTTCAGTTGTGTCTTTTCCAGGGCATGTTTCTTTCTTAATTTTTTTGTTTTTTGTGTTTTTGGTTTTGGTTTTTTTTTTTAAGAGAACTTTATTATTTTTTTAAGATTTTATTTACTTATTTGCCAGAGAGAGCGAGAGCACAAGCAGGAGTGGGTGAGTGGCAGGCAGAGGGAGAAACAGGCTTCCCGCTGAGCAGGGATCCAGATGCCAGACCCTGGATCATGATGTGAGCCGAAGGCAGACACTTAAACGACTCAGCCACCCAGGCATCCCCCGGTCATGTTTCAGTGCAGGTTTTTTGTTGGTTTGATTATTTTATGGGGTTTTTTTGTTTTGTTTTGTTTTGTTTTTGTGTTTTTTTGTTTTTGTTTTTGTTTTTGTGGTGGTGGTGGTGGTGGTGGTGGTGGTGGTGGTGGTGTTACAGCTTTTCCTCTCAGATTTTACCAACAGAGCTTTTTCCAGGAGAATATTCTTTAAAGGCAAAGAAGGCACCTTAGTGCCAAAATTATCTTCTTGTCTTACACGAGAACTCATGTTTCAGTGTGGTACTTGAAGGAGTTGATGGGTCTCTCTTCAACCAGGCAGTTGGGAATCCATACCAGTCCTCACAGACTGTCTGTCCTGATGCTAGAAGAATCCGGGTCATATATTTAAAAACAGCTGTGCATTTTGGCCTTGTGCCTTGCTCTCCCTTCAGACAGCCAGGTCAGCAGCAGGAGAAGAGAAAGTGAAGGCACTCCCTTGCTTTTTGTTTCTCTCTGACATTATTAAGCCAAAAGGAGCAAATGTTAGGACAGAAGATTAAGAGAGGCAGGACTCATAGGGAACTTAGTCTAGTATTATCTGAAATAATTGTTCCAACTGTTTAACACCTCCAGAGGGAAAAGAAGCAAACAACAACGAAATGAATACTGAATGAATGGATATCACTTAGACTTCATTTTTTCCCCAAACAGTGCATCTTCCATTGAGGTGATACTAGGCCAATATAAGAATGACTCGTGTTAAGAACTGATGAGAATGCGTCTCCTATAGGAAAATCTGTCCATTTCAGGATTGGAAGAAACAGTTTTATTAGTAAATGCTAGTGTATATATTCCTCTTGTGTCCCAGCTTTTCAGTGCACTTTAGTGGCTGAGCTAATTCAATTTTAAGGGTAACACGTATAAATTTTGATTAGTGGGCATATAAAAAAGAATGAGTAAATGTCAATAGTCATATTTAAATTTTATTAGATAGTGATTTTGTATTATTATATAGAAGCCCAATCTTTCATCCCTTTCATAATATATGTTGAGTACCTACTGTCTACTTGGTACTGTATTTAGTGCTGTTTACACAAAGATTTATGCTTTAACCCTGTTCTTCAGATATTGAGAGTAAAATTGGACAGATAAATATGAAAATAGGTTTATTGTGGTGATTACTTCATGCATATACAAATACCAAGTCTTATACAACAGAAACTAATATAATGTTACACGTCAATTACATCTTAATCCTTAAAAGTATATGTAGAAAAACAAAATATATATATATATATAAAAGTATATATAATTGGATAACCCATTTCTGAACCTAATGAAGATCCTAATGTTTTGCTAAATTGGTTTTCCTTTGATTCCATACTACTGAAAACATAACAGAAATAAAACTGCGCATATTTACTCTCCCTTTATTTTTTTTTATTTTTTATTTTTTTAGATTTTATTTATTTATTTGACAGAGAGGTAGAGAGCACAAGTAGGCAGAGCGGCAGGCAGAGGGAGAGGAAGAAGCAGGCTCTCTGCGGAGCAGGGAGCCCGATGCGGGACTCGATCTCAGGAGCCTGGGATCATGACCTGAGCCGAAGGCAGCGGCTTAACCGACTGAGCCACCCAGGCGCCCTACTCTCCCTTTATACATATATTTGTACTGCATTAAATACACAAAAATTATAAGAACTATCTTTTCTAAATCCCGAATATGCCAGGAGATTGGGCGCAGCTTAAAGAACCAAAGGTTGTATGAAATGTCATGCCCTCTAGAGTTCTAGCCTGATTGTTTTGATATCTTACATTTGAAATCTATGGTTCCATCCATGCTCTAAGGCTGCAGAATTAATTAAGCTATAGCATATTAATTAGGTAACCGCCTTCCCCCTTCAAACTCCCACCCCTGCCAAGGTGAACAGGTCCCAGTTTCCTTAGGAAAGAATACTATCAGAATATGTTGCCGATTCCAGCCGATTCCAAGTTTAGCTCTCTAGAAAGAAAATAGGTAGCTGGTGTGTTGCATTTAATTATGGAAGGCTGCAAGATTCCAATGACATATTTACCTCATTTACCTAGATGATATTCTAATATTTATTAGGTCATTTGTGAAACATCTGCAATACTTAGATAAGATGTGCTGTCTCATCAGGGAAAGTGGACTACAATTCAACTCCACGAGGCACTGTACTTCTTGTGTGAATCGCAGTTCAGTTTCTGATGAGGTCTCCCTCTTGACCATTTAGCTCAGTGGTTGGAACATAACACGAGGCAACTTATATGGCACGTTGGATCCTCCCATGAACCAGTTAGTCTCCTTATAGTGATTTGTGACCACAGCCTTTTACCTCAAACAACCTGGTCGAATGGAGGACAAGATGACAGGACAAATGATCATGGGTGAGAAAGTGTTTTGAAACTCTAAGCCAGTATTTAATTAAGGGATTAAGTTTTAATTGTGGTATTAATATTGGAAAGCTAGTCAAAGCGTGTTGCCGTATTAAATCAGTATAACTGCCTGTTTATGTGTTTTCTGAACTGATACATTCTGAATCTAAAATTAATCAAATATACAAAGATATCTAATTCAGTGTAGTTTATATTTGGGGCATCATAAATTTTCATAGAAAATTGAATGAAAGCATTATGTTGGCTCAACATACAAAAAGATCAAGTTTAAGATTATTTTACATTTACAAAATAAATTAGAAACTACAATATGGTACCCATACACCGTGTGTGACATCTGCATTTTCTACTACAGTATTTTATTTCTGTTGGAGTTTGGATGGACAAATAAATACCATTTCTTTTTCCTTCCCATTTGTCTGTGTATGGCAGATGAAAATCAAAATAATAGCATTAATGGATTAATGTGATTGCAGATCATGATGTATTTGTGTTAGCCAGGTGGGCTGCCTCGTAATGCATTCAAGACTTAGGGAGATTTACCCTCAGAACTCCGAGCAGCACTGGACAACTACTGGTCATCCTGGGTATGAAGTGGATCCGAGTTTTGTTCACTGAAGGCCAGCAGGCTCCCAAAAGAAGGAAGGGTAAAAGGGACAGAATCCAGGTCCACATCTAAAACTCACCAATCAGAAAACTTAGCCTGTCTCCTGGAGAGAAGATTGCAGATAGATTGCAGGGCTGTTTTGCTAATAGATACCCCTTCCTTCAGAACTGTGGAATAAGCAACCTTGAATCTAGTAATGAAATATTTCACATTGAATTTCATTTTGTATGCAACATATAGTTCATATATTACCTGAACACATACTACTTTACTTAATCCTCACAGCAGTCCCAAGAGTGTGTGTGTGTGTGTGTGTGTGTATGTATGTGTGTGTGTGTGGTTATCCCTATTTTCTTAATGGAGCAGCTGAATCTTAAATAATTAAATATTAAGTAAGCTGTGTACAATACCTCAGATGACAAGAAAGAGCCAAAACCAAGATGCTTAAGTCCAGTGATTGACTGTTTACTCTTCTTAAAAATTCTGAAATGATTCAAGCCTAAACATACATAGGATTTGTGAAAATTTTAAGTTCCTGAACAAGGGGAATTGAACAGTTTCAAGATTATTAATAGTGACTAAGATAGAAAACTAGAATCACTGCACAAAAGTATATGATAATATGCAAAAATGAAGACCATTGTGTAAAAGGGCATTGGAATGAATGCCATGAAATTCATTTTAGTCAATTTGATTAAAATGGCCAATGGATTACTCTAAAACAAATAAACATTTTTCACTTTATTGTTTCTATGAAATTGATGTTATATCCATTCCAAAGTTTCTTTTTTTCACTTTTTATGTTCCTGGTACTGAGTGTAGCAAAAATAAATCACTGATACTCCTTGGTTTCAATCATCTACCTAATAAATGTTTCTTATGAAAAATACTAGCCAGTAGTATATACAAAAATTATTTATTATTTTTTCCTTACCCACAGTGCTTATTCTACATCAAAGAAAGTGGGCTTTTAGGTAAAGGTGGTCCAAAAATGTACAGTGGACATTTAGGGAGTGAAAGGAGATATAATTAATAATTATTCTGAGACAATAAGCATAAACCGGCACATAATAGGAAAAACATGTAATTATAAAGAAGCAATTTTATGTACCACATTTAATATGACATTTGTGTAGAGAGCACATACCCTGCACTTATGAACTCCAGCTCTACTTTGTAGGGTCTTGGCTATGGGTCAGTGTAGGTTACAGCTGTCTTATTCAGTTTATGGCCTTGGACTAGTTGATGAACTGTTTGTTACCTATCTATAACAAGATAAGGAGCTTGTGTCAAAATGTAAGTGTACTATGTCTCTAAGCACACCTACATGTAATCAGGTGACTGTTCGAAGAACACTGACACTGGGTGAAGGAAGCAATGAGTTAAGTTACATTATGATTAATATCCTGACACTAACTTTTCATCCCCTGGGAATGTGGCCATTGTAATCAAATGCACTGCACCAGAAGTGGGGAGAGGTAGAGGCCCTTTACCTCACAGACATTCAGTGAGAACATCTCCTTCTGCCTTGGAATTGTTTGAGCAGTACTCAAAGAATAAGCTCTTACAGTTTAAGGAGCTTGCCTGGAGATGGTAAGAGTCAGCTCTTTAGCTCATAGCTCATTGGCCGGAACTGGTCATATGACCCCAACCTAACTGCTATAGAGGCTGGCAAGTATTCAGTTTCTGTCTGTTAATCTAAACAGTCTTGAGCATCCCCCATTGACTATAATTGCAATTCACTAAAACTAAAAGCCGGACTAACTCTGGGCTTACTTGGGTTTTTAGGAAGAAAACCTATGCCCTCCATCTCCACATACATATAATAATAGAAAATTTGTTGTAGAATATCATATTGATTATGCAAATAGCAAAAATGATATAATAGTTCTGGATTAGACTTCTTAGGATTTTGTGTAATAAAGATATCCAATTGTATATATTGTTTTACCCCATAAAACAGCTTTCCCATTCTTGTTTTTTATTTCCTTTAATGTCATACTAATTGTGTGAGATATACACTTTTATATCTGTTTCACACATATAGAAATGGTGGTCCAGGAAGGATCAAAAAACTTGCAGAGGGCCATTCTTTTAGAAAGCAATAATTAATACCTCCCATGTTCCAAGCCTATGCCATGGGTTAAATCAAAGATGGAAAGTCAAATGCAGGTTTTCTTACTTCCGTTTTAGTACTCTTGTCATACATAGAATACAACTTCTGTATTACAGGAGAAATATGTTTTAACTGAAATTGTTCTTTACTCCAACAAACTCTGAGGCTCAAGCCATATGTTTGGTGACTGACTGAATAGCTGCTTTACCCTTGGTGGTAGAAAATTTTCACCATTGTTTTAAAGTAAATCATTGAATGTAACATTCTTGCTCATCAAATATTACCTTATTTAGTTTTTGAAAATGAATTCATTTTTGTCCATTTTTACGATTTTCTATATTACATGCCCTTACGTACACTTTAATGGAGGTGGTCAAAGGATTAGACTGTTGTTCTGGGGTTATGTTGTCTGTATGTTTGTTTTTGTTTTTGTTTTCTTCTTTTAAAAGATACCTCATTGAGTTAAGGGCATGGAGCTAATGGAGCCAAGATTAAAAGATTCATACATCAAACCATAAGAGACTCCTAATCTCAGAAAACAAACTGAGGGTTCCTGGGGGGTGGGAGGGTAGGGATAGGGTGGATGGGTTATGGACATTGGGGAGGGTTTGTGCTTTGGTAAATGCTGTGAAAGATGTAAGCCGGATGACTCACAGACCTGTACCCCTGGGGCAAAGAATAAAAAATAAATAAATAAATAAATAAATAAATAAATAAATAAATAAATAAAAAGAAAAAAAAAGATTCATACATCAGAGATATCTTAGCTTTGTGATTCCCAGATTACATTGTTCAACCCAGCCAGATCTTTCAAAATATATCCAACTGCTTATGTAATACTTAAAAATTAGGGGAAAATAAAGTATGGTGCAGGACCAACCAAGAATAAAAATCAACTGAGCATGCATAACTAAGAGTAAGTCCGTGATATTATCTCTGTACACAAAGAACAGCAGAGTATACTGAATTCAATAGATGTTACTTTAATCATTATTTATTTAAGAGAGATTTTTAGGAACTTTTTGTAGTATGATACCTGAAAAAGATATGAAAGTTTAAGCTGTATGAAACTTTCAGGGTGAAATATGAAACTCTCTTCTAAGGTTTTGGATTTCGTTATGAAACTCAAAACTCAGCCCCAATTTGGAGGAGTTTGCAAACCTTGGCTACATTTAAGCATTGCACAAGCTTTAAATCTAAGCTAACCTTTTTATCTGTTATGGGAATTTGAGTTATTTTTTAAATAAGGTTATTTTCTAAGTCTTCTTACTTCTTGGTCAGCCACATAGCTTTTTGAATCAGCTTTAACAGAATTACATGTTGTTACCATAAGGCTCAAAAGGTTCTTTAGACATTATTCAGTCTGACCCATTTCTTTCAGGAAGAAGCGTTTCTGATCCAGCCAAGATAGAATAAAATTCTTGACACTGTGTAGTACTAGTTACAAACAACTTCAAAATCTCAGTGGTCTAAAAAAAAAAACAGGTTTTGATTGTCATTTATACAGTATGTCTGCTGTGATTGTCAGAAAGGTTCTGTCTTTTGTGTTCACTCAAGAATCCTGATAGTACTAGTCAACATGGGCTTCTGTGATCACTTTTGGCAGGGGGAAAGAGGGTATGGTGAACTACCCATTGGCTCTTAATGAGCATATCACTCTGTCATATTCCATTGGCCAAAGCAAGTCATATGAAAATACCTAATTTGAAAGTCAGTGGTGATGGAAAACCTTTCATATGCATGGAAGGACAGGAAATCTGCACTAATTGTGAACATCCCTGTAGTCTATCTTCAAACTCATATCTCATCTCATATCACTATCTCATACAGAGAGAAAGAAATTATCTTAGAAATCAATTTTGCTCTTTCAGAACTTTCTAGAAAATAGATTTCATTTTAAATGTTGGAACCTCAGTCTCTACCTGTCTAAATATATACAAGTATGTGTGTGTGTGTCTCTAGTGGTTAGTAGAACACACTCCCAAGCCAAAGCTGAGATCTTTCACTTACTAGCTGGGTGACTGTAGGCATTTGCTTTATATCTCTGTGCCTCAGTTTCCTCATCTCTGAAATGGTTCTAATAATAGTAAGCAGTTCATAAGGCTGTTGTTAAAACTCAATGGAAAAATAGATGCAAGGGGCTTTGCTAGATGCTGTTGCAGACTAAACAAGCAATACATGTTAATTCATATTTTGGTGTTGTGGTGTCTTCCCACTTAACCTACTTAAAATCTTGATGTCATTTTTGTCTCTCCCCTCTTGATCTTCACCCCCTATACATACTTGGTCATCAAGGCCTTTTTAAAGTAGGCATCAGCAAACTATAAACTATGGTCCTGCAACCTAAATAGTTTTTATATTTTTAAAGGGTTGTAAAAACAACAACGGCAAAAATCATGTTTGTGATACAAAGCCCCAGACTAGGCTTGCTATATGCCCCTTGAACAGTTGGCCAACCCCAGCTCTGATGGGTCCCTTTGAGTATTTGCCTCTTTTCATAGCTAGCAGCCACATTTATTCCATTGCTGTCTTACTCATCAGCTAATTCTCTGGCCCCAGTTCACTTCCCAATACTTACTTAACCCTACCGCTCAGATTCCTGCCTAGAGGACAAGTGGCACATTTTCTACTTCATTTTATTCCTGAGTTAATCTAGCAACAATAAATATTTACTGAATTCTTTTCTGATAGATTAGATTAGCTAATAGAGAAGGTTCTTAGAACAGCGTTGTTAATTTCAGGGCTACGCGAGGAAGATTTCAGTTTAAGATGGAAAAGACCGGGGCGCCTGGGTGGCTCAGTCGGTTAAGCATCTGACTTTTGGCTTCTGCTCAGGTCGTGATCTCCGGGTCAGGAGACGGAGCCCCCGCATTGGGCTCCGTGCTCAGCGGGGGTCTGCTCGAAGATTCTCTTCCTGAGTCCCTTCCCCCACTCGCTCTCACGCTCTCTCTCGCTCTGAAATAAATAAATCTTTGAAAAAAATTGTTCAAAAAAATGGGGAAAGACCTGGGGAGGAGCCAGCAGAGAGGTTTACGTTGTCTTTGGAACAGAAAACGTCAGGAATAAGTGACGGCGCAAGAGGAGAGTGCAGAGCACCACGTGGCAGTAAATGAGTGCATCCATCCTCTCTACATGTACCTAATAGCAGCCACCCTGTAGAAACATTGTTACAAGACGGAGACACAGTGGCGAACAAGACAAAAGAAGGGTGGGTCGTCATATAGTTTACATTCTGAAAGATTGTAAACAAGTCATTAGGCTCTTTCTTGTAGATTGGAGGCAAACCTACATTGCATTAACCGTGTGAAGTAAATTGAATTACGCCAGTATTTTCTGTGAGGAAACCAATGACAGAAATGTGCAAGAACCAAATCATCCTAGCTCTCCTGAGCCAGTCATGAAATTTGGGGCAATTTTGTAAGCCAGTTTTTAAACACGGCCATTATTGAAAATAAAATTGTGTAAACTTGTAATTAACTAAGTTATATTTCAAAAAAGTTAATACATATCAAAACCTATCGCATCCTAATAATTTCAGTACAGTTGACTATTATCTATGCTATTGCGATGATTTATATCTACTCAATCGGTGTGGTGGAAATACTAAATGACGGTGTGTGACTCGTTCAATAACACTTTGCCAGTGAGCGGGAGAGCTAGAAGTTTGGCTGGAATATATGACTGACTCTAATCCTAGTATTCCAACATTTTTCAGATTGTGGTTCTTCGACAATCTGCACCAGAATCCCCAGCAGAGCATAAGCACTGTAATTTCTTGGACCTGGTGCCAGACCTCCTGATTCAGAAGTTCTGGGGCTGGAGCCAAAGAACCTGGAATTTTCATATTCACTCTAGGTGATTCATGTGTTCTCTCTAATAGGAAAGCCATTTGTTCTTCATCCTGTTTTCACTCAAATGTGGAGTTACTATATTCCTAAACAATAAGATTCCAAAAAGGTGAAATAAGCTGTCATTTTGGAAGACGGGGCACAGAAAGAAGAGATGTTGGCAGGAAAATTGAAATTCTGCTTTTCTTATTCAGTAGCCAAAGTTACTTATAGGAAAGGAAGTTGACTGGGCATGCTTGACTTTATATATGCGTATTTAGATATATGCACACATGTATGCATGTGCAGGCATTATCCTCACTGTATACTGTATATGATAGTCTTGGTCAGGTCTTTTAAAATGGCGGCAACAACAACCCCAAGGAGCCACTCTAACACCACCTTTCCCTGGCTTTGCAGGAAATCTTCCAAACTTTGTGGAGAAGTTATGTGCTCTGATTATCAAGAATTTTCCAGGAGGGGTAGACTCTGTAAGATCCTCCTGATTTAAGTCAGATCCAGACCCTAAAAGAAAACAGCCAGTCACCTCATATGCTTTTCACAAGTCTAAACGAATCAGAACGATATCCCAAGGTCTGCAACCTTACTCCTTTCTATAGTCTATCAACTTCCAAAGGAATTTAAAGAATGCAGCACCACAGGGTAGTCACTTAAGGCAGAAAATTCATCTCCACCAATGCTGAGCTCCTGTTACAATGGATTAATCATCAAAGTCGATGATTCTGTCCAATTCTCCAAGGGTGAAATCACACATCTTACCACTGGTGTGTGGAGCAGGCATTACCTTCATCTTCCTGGCACTGATACAAACTGTGAGTAACTTTTATGTAGTGCAGAGGAGGAAGTGCTGATACGTTTGAAAGGGAGCTGCTTCTCCAGCAGCACCTGGCCAGAAGTTGCTGAAAAATTACACTCCATGCATGTCTTTCAGTCCTCCCTACTGATAGGTCAGCAGCTATTACAAAACTATCCCGATAAGAATCTGCTTGGAGCTTCTGGGATCATATTAACCAAAATGGAACCACTGAGTCAGAGAAAAGCAAAGAGATGAATCAGAATAGCTAACATCTTTTTTTTTTTTTTTTTTTTGCCTATTTACATCATATCAACCTTCAAAGCAAAATTGAATTCTTAACTCTTGGCACAGTCTTCCTTACCACCACCAAGCTTACTCATTTCCCTCTTCCCATCATTTTGCAGCTTCCAGACTGCCGCTGTAATGTCATTGTTTCTCATATTCACTAATACTTGCTGTATGCTATTTGCATTTCCTTGACATGTGATTTCTCTGATTGAATATTTAGCTCATTAGTGGTAGAAACAATGATATGACTTTTTTCTACGGCCTCTCTAGTGTTAAGCACATAGTAGATCCTTAATAAACTCAAGTTGATTGATGGTTCTGTTTAGTGGAAAGATACTGTTCTTAGGCTTTCCTGATGCAATTTTGTATTTTAAGAATAGCATGTACCTGAAAGTTATGGATTCAATTATAAAGTATTTTCTTTGACTATCCTTATCATTTAGAAGAAGAACACTATTGAAAGTATTAATATTTTGGGTCAGAGAGAAGCCGAATGTGTTTTCACATAGTTTGCTATAGTTTCTTAATACACCTTCAGATGCATTATCTTTCCACATCCATAAGGAGTAACCCCAAGTTCTAGTGGAGAAAGAAGGCTCAGAAATGGAAAATAGCTTGTCCATCATTATGTGGTTAGGAAGTAGCTGGGGTGGGACTTGAACTCTTATCATTTAACTCCAAGTTTTATCCTCTTTCCACTCTAATACCTGTTATTAAGTAAGATACTGTATGTCCTTGAGTAAGTCAACAACCTTATACACTTATACTTATATAAAATAAGTGGGGCCCAAAAATTTAGTCGCCCAAAATGTGGGGTCCTGTATTATGCAGTCATTGGTCATAGTTCACCCTGAGTGCGGGTTAGCTACCTGAGACTTCTGAGGTCTGGCTTCTAGAAGTAAAGGTCCCTGACTGCAATTTGGTGCCACCTGGTGGCAGATTTTCATTCAGGCTCATATCAAATGAGGATGATTCTGGGTGTGGTGACCCACTAGAACATCTAGAATATGGGCAATAATTTTAGGAATCTCTGGGTTAGTAATGCTGGTTTCTTCTGCCCGGGAGGAAAAAAAAAGATTAGTCCCAGAGAATAATTCTCACTCCCACACTAGAAAATTCAGTGTACTTCTGTTTTCTAACGGTGTATATCTGAATTTATGTAATCATCGGGTATATTTTATAAGGTATAATTGTAGTTTTGAAGCCTTGTACTAAAAATCAAAAGTGATGATGTCTTTGAAAAGGGCTCCTACCAAGTTTAAGGCACTAACAGAATGTAAGGGATTATCATTAATTGGTAATTCCTTTGAGAAAATTGTCCAGTGTTAATAATAAATATGACACAATATGCTGGTTTTTTTCTCATTTTAAGTCCATACATTCTGCTGTTCTGCTTTGTCCTTGCCCTGATTCTGTCATCAAAAGAATTCTGCAAAACAAAGTAGACTGATCCCTGGTTCAAAACTCAACGATTCAAACCTCCCAACCCTTATTGCTCATTATTAAATACAATCTTTAATGCCTTACTTTGCTATATTTACGTAGCCCCTTTTTACATATATTTCCTTATTTAGTTTCTACAGCAATTCCATTTTACAAATGAGATCCAGTTGTAGAAAGATAACTTATTAAAGATTATTCATTTATTAAATGGCAGATTTGATCCCCTAACTCAAAGTCCACCAGCTCCAAATATATTGTTCTTTCCTGCTGCTTCTCCTTTGTCTGACTTTCATGGTTCTGTATGATCCTACCCCAGACTACTCTTTCAAGTTTATCTCCAGCACCTGCTAGTTTATTCTTCTGTATAGGTATGCCTTTTTCAAATTTGAAATACGCTACCAGCTGTCATCAGCAAAGCTTACATACTTACAAGAACCCAAGAGATAGTAGTGTCTGAATCAGCATCACCATCGTCCTAATCACCAATTAAATTGTGCTAATAGTAATTGAGACGCCTCACAGTATAAATGTACTATGTTAATTATGTGGTGGGTGGAATCACCATGCCTTTTCACTTCTCTTGTAAGTAATGCAAAAAAAAAAAAAAAACCCACATAGTGCACACATACTACAGACATTGTGGTGCTAAATAAAACAAAAGCATAGTAGTATAACAAATCAAGCATTAATGGAGAGGCTGTATCTCATAATTCTTAATATCCTCGTCTCTAGATTCAAGCAGACTTGGGTTTGATTTCCCTCTCAGCCATTTATTAACTTGTCATCTTGCACATACTAGCTGATTTCTCTGAACCTCAGTTTCGTCTTATGTAAAATGGGGATGATTATAATAGAAGAGACTTCATCATAAAATGCAGGGGGGAGTCATTTTAGATAATACATGTAGAGAGTGCTTACTACAGTGTCTGGTAAGGAGGAAAATCCATTGTGTGTTAGCTAGTATTATTATCGTCAGCAATGTTACAACTATTGTTAGTCTTTACTCCCTTCATGTGCCTGATTGCCTAGGTGAGATCAAAGCCAACAGGAGTGAACAATGTAATTAACAGACTGATAAGTGTCTCCATACCAGCAGTCCTCTGTGATTAATATTTTATGATGGATTCCATTTTCAAATTAAATTTAACAGCCTTGATAGCTATGCAGAGGCCAATACTGGAATGGTGAGTTATCTCATTGGATAATTGGAAATAATGGGTGTCAAGTTTAAATGATTTTGTTTGACTTCACAGGGAGCCACAGCCATCCGTAACTGGCAAAGAAAACTTTCCCCAATTTACACATCACATTTACCTTTGCAGAGTATGCATTTATTTTAAAGATGTGATAAGGTCCTCCAGGAACCTGGCCATAGTCAGTGACTGTAAGTTGAACTAATGAGACACTAGGGATGAAAACAATAGGATATAAGGCCAGTTTATTATCCCTATCACTCTGCTGATGTTCTTAAGATCCTTCCTGCTCCTGTCCCACAACTCACCCTTGATCTATCATGGTCCTTCTTCAAGATCTACTTTTCATGTTTTGCACATTTCACAAGATTTATATCATGTTGCCCTTAAGAGAATGTTGAAATATGTTGAATTCTCTTGTCATCTGCAAGTTGAACCACAAGTTTAAAGAGTTTTCAATAATTATTAATTACCATTCTTCACTATTATTTTGGTTAACTTACTATTAATTTGCTACTATTAATTACTAATAATCTCCAGTATACATTATATTGTGCAAGTTCTTCCAGTATCTTTTTGTTAAAACCTTGAAGCTGCAGATCAAACTCAATCATTTCATGAAAACAATCTGCCATATAACCTAATTGGCAAAGAATGTCTTCGCTGTCATGGCCATCAGCCAGCTCACTCTTGTTTTCTGTCAGGAAAAATCTGACTTCATTTTCCAATTCTAATAAGCATGTTAATTCATGCACCCAAGACAATCATCTCTCTTTTGAATTCAGATCCTGATATAGATAGAGAGATAAGGCACAGAACCTTACCAAGAGTTGTGTCACCTGGATGAAGTAAGCCGCAGCCACTTACATTTCAGATGTGGTTTGAAGGGACTTTTCTTTAACAGAGGCAATGCATCCTAGAACCTTCCTTTTGTTTTGGCGCTCTGGGGGTTTTAATACCTTACAGGTAGGTACTGTAAAAGAAGGGGCTTGTGCCTTTCGTTTGTAAAGTGGGAAGAGGACTTTGGTGACAGGGAATATCAAAAGAGAACTAGCAAGAAAGTTTGACCACACCACTGAAGACCTAGAAAAGGATTCCTTTGAAACTACTATCCATGCCAGCAAAACCCCAGAACATCTCCAGGTACCCCCAGATGCCCAGGCACAATGCATGATACAAATTTGGGGCTCAGTAATGAGGTACTGAATGACTGAATTTTACCATGTTTTATTTAGCCTTTTGTATTATATAGTCCCACCAAAAAAATGCAGCTTATCATCTTTTCCTCACAGCTTATCTCTGCAATGATACATTATAATTTTTTTAATTTTTATTATTTATTTGTTTATTTGAGAGAGAGAGAGAGAGAGAACAATGAAGGTGAAATATGTTGAATTCTTTTGTCATCTACAAGTTGAACCATAAGTTTAAAGAGTTTTCAATAATTATTAATTACCATTCTTCACTATTATTTTGGTTAACTTACTATTAATTTGCTGCTATTAATTACTAATAATCTCCAGTATACATTATACTGTGCTCCAATATACATGGGGCTCCATCCCAAGGCCCTGGGATCATGATCTGAGCCAAAGGCAGATGCTTAACCAACTGAGCCACCCAGGTACCCCAACAATATATTTTAATATCAAACTGTTCTTTTGAAAGTCATTATGTTCACTGAAGTGAGTTTGAAAAATAGAGAAAAATATAAAATATTACTTTGAATTTCCATTGCTGCCAGTTAGAATTTTCTTGCCTTTATGCTACTCTGTGTTTAGGTTCTCATTGTTTTTTACTCCATATGCCCTTTTCAAAAAATAAAATGTAAAATAGGCACAGCATACTGTTCTTTTGTCCTTACCTGTACCAGGTCTTTGGAAATAGAATATTTATTATCAGCTAGACGGTTACTCTTAAATAATTTTCTCAAAAAGAATATATCTGGAGCACATTTCTCAGCCTTTGTAAATCTCTGCTTGCCAAGGTAGATGGAATTCATCATAGCTGGTAGTCTCATCAGAATTCTTCTGTTTGTACCATTGGGGGTATAGCCATTTGCCACATGTGAATATTGAGATGTGGCTGGTCTGAATTGAGCTATGCTATAGGTGTAAAATATACATCAGATTTTAGACATTTAATGCTATATCCATATCTGTTTATCTGTAGATAGCTAAAATATATTCAATATAAATTTAGTAGATATATACAGTATACAATTAATAAAATTATATACCTTATTAAGTTTCATACAATATATAAATATTTTGCACTGTAAAATATATACTATTTTTATACTATAAATATTTAATGAGGGGCATCTTGTTGGCTCAGTCAGTAGAGCATGCAACTCTTGATCTCAGGGTCATGAGTTCCAGCCCCACATTGGGCATAGAGATTACTTTCCAAAAAATTTAATGAGGGTGCCTGGGTGGCTCAGTTGGTTGGGCAACTGCCTTTGGCTTGGGTCATGATCCCAGAGTCCCAGGATCAAATCCCATATTGGGGGGGGTCCCAGCTCTTTTGGGGAGTCTGCTTCTCCCTCTGACCTTCTCCCCTCTCATGCTCTCTCTTACTCTCTCTCTCTCAAATAAATAAATGAAATCTTAAAAAATAAAAAATAAAATAAATTAATAAATTTGAACGTCACTGAAACTTTAAAAACATTTAATGAGATATATGTTATCTCATTAAAAATTATATATAAATTACAAGTTGATATGACAATGTTTTTGATATATTAGGTTAAATAAAATATATTATGAAAAATACTTTTACCTCTTCATTTTTATTATTTTAATATAGCTACAACAAAACTTTAAATGACATATAGGGCTAGCATTGTATTTCTTTTTTTTTTTTAATATTTTTATTTATTTATTTGACAGAGAGAGAGAGATCACAAGTAGGCAGAGAGGCAGCCAGAGAGAGAGGAGGAAGCAGACTCCCTGCCAAGCAAGGAGCCCGATGCGGGGCTCAATCCTAGGACCCTGAGATCATGACCTGAGCCGAAGGCAGAGGCTTTAACCCACTGAGCCACCCAGGTGCCCCTAGCATTGTATTTCTGTAGCTATTACCAGAATTGGAATACAAAGGTCAAATGTTTACCCTTGTACCTTTTGAAGTTTTCTCTTCCCCTTGCTTGATGCTTGTAAAAAAGTTTTTAATTACTGTCTGTTGAAGTATTTTCTAGGCTAAGTCTAGATCCCATGTTTGTTGAAACATGGTAAATTCTTTGGATTTTTATTTTTATTATTAACTTATTTTTCAGTTGTTTCGTTTTCTTCCTTGGATACAATTACGTTCTTAGATCCAGTTTCTTTGCCTTTGCAATGCATCCTCTAAAAATCTCTTTGCTCTTTTCTTTCCTCCTAGACTTTTCAAATTTGCATCTGCATAACTGACTGGGTTGCTTGCAGTGTCGATTCTATTGTGTAGCTCCAAAGAAATCTCATCTTGCTTTTTCAGTTAGTTTCCTTAAAATTATTTCTTTCGGTCTTATCCAGTCACCTTTGCACATCAACTGGTTTTCCTTATGGCTTTTTCCCTCTGTCCCATACTTTTATGTCTTCCTATCTTTGACTGATGATTATTTATCTTCTGAAAACAATTATCTGATGCATATTGCAAATGATTTTCAGAAAGAGACTTTTCCTGTAAGTTAGAATGATGTATAATTTTTCTATTTCTTTAGTAAATTTTCCTAGGCTATTTAAATTTACTCCTATTTAAATGAGAAGAATAAACTTGAAATACCAGAACTGGTATTTCCCAAGGGACCGAGACAACTGCCTTCCATCCACTGGGATATTTTTTAGTGAAAAGCATGATATTCACAACCCTACCAGTCCTGCAGCTGTCAACTGGGATGCGTGATCTCCCTGCCTTAACCTCGCGCTCTGTTACTTGAACAGTGGTCTGATTTCCTTTCCAGATGTGCGGTAGGAGGTAAAAGACACATTTCAGAACCCAGTGCCTACGATATACTAGGGTTTTGTGTACTGTACATGCTGCACTAGAAAGTCTTCTCCTCGTTCCTTAGATGGGATCTCACTTGCTAAGCTATAGCCTCCAAGAATGCAGTGCCCTAAGCAAGTTTCCTCTGTTTATTCCCTCCACTTATCCTTTCCCAAGTAGCTTTACCAGTTTTAGTTAATTTTTTTGGAAAGGGGTTTATGAATAGACATAGAAATGAAGGTTCTTATGAATAGAGGTGGGAAACAGCATTCTGGTTGTGTCAAAAAATAGATTCCTAGTACCCCAAGGTACAGACTTTATAAAAGCAGTTTACAGGATCAAGAGGAATAAAGTTACTTATTTTCAAGTATGTAAATTTCCTCAATTTCCTGCTTGTCTGGCCATCAGTTGCTTTATTCAGTATGATTTCAGTGGCCTTTCAGCTGGGGAAATTCCATCAATTTCTGGCAATAGGCTGGTTCTGCCTTTCAGGATGTTGTGATTTTTTTTTTTAATCTTTCTGTTCTTGCTTGAGAATTTTAATAAAAATTAGAGAAACTGTATTATGATTACCAGCCAAATGTTATTTTAATTTTTTTATTGTTGACTTTTATGTAGTACTTAGGATCGTGTAAAACTGAAATCTTGCTTCTCCCTATCTGAAGAGGAGAAGGCTGTAGGGAGCCTGATGTTAATAATCCAGATTTGCAGTGATAAAGAGGGAAATTCATTTTTTTTTTTATTGTGGAAAGAAATGATTCAGCAAAGAGCAGCTAACCCCAGGAATCTTTTGGGCTACTTAATCCTGTAAAGTAGCACTTTCTTGGTACCTTCCCAAATAGCACTGATCAGAATATAACCAGCAGATGCTTTGTTTATTTGAGGGTCAACTTCGTGCAAGTACTGGTCAGGGTGATAAGGATGAGAAACATTAAGATGTGATCCCTAGTCATAAATGAGTTTATAGTCAATCTCCCTGGAGAGAAGGATTTAGTTAAGATTCGCAGTAATATCCCATCTGAAGTGTCCAATAAATGATAAGTACACTGGGACATAAAGGAAAGGCAGCTCACTGTGGGCCATTGGACAAACATCATAATGGAAAGAATATGTGAGTTAAGTTCAGGCAGGACAGGAGTCCTCGGTTAAGGAAGGACATTAGAGGGAAACTATAAACAAACACTAAGGGTGGGAAAGTGTGTAGGACATTCACAGGACAATATGCAGAAGAGTTTAGAAAGTAGACAGAGTTATATAGAGGAGCGGTGATAGACAAATTTGGTCACATAAGTGAATGGCAATAAGTTCAGCCAGATTGCAGGGTCTGTAAATGCCAAGCCAATGTAAGGATAATAAATCTCCAGAAATGTTGAATCATTCTTAAAATGATCCCTAATTATAGCATTTAGGTTTTAAAATTTTTATTGTAAAGGTCTCTTTATTGTCTGAGATTTTGGTTGGCTTTTTGCTTTTTCTTAAATACACATGAAGTGAAACCGTGTATTATGGGGTCTCTTAGGATGTTGTTAAATACTGATTTATGACACTCGTGAAGTTAAATCTTTTTTTTTCCAGTTACAAATACTCATTTAATTTCTGTTTAAGGAGTCAAATAGTTTTAACCTGCTCTCTCAGATGGAAGGATTTGAAAATTTTGTCAACTATCAATAAATCAACACCAACTATTTAATGAATGAATAAATGGATAAACATCATTAGCTATTACTTTGCTCAAGTCACAACTAATTATAGCACTTAACTCATTGCACTGTGGCTTTTAGTGGAAGAGAGGATACTGAGCCAGAAACAAATAATCACCATTCAGTAAGTCAGTGCTCTACTGCATGACCCTGCCATGTGCTGTGGAAACACAAAGAAAGACAAGATGGAAAATGGCTAAAGATTTGTAGAAAAGCATCATGAAACAGTTGAGGTTGCTAGGTTGTGGAGGGTGAATAGAAGCTCAACAGCAGAATAAAGGAAAGAAGCTGTACTAGACAGAAGAAATATCAAGATAAAAAAAACAAGGAATCCAGAAACATCCATGGTATGTTTAAAAAAAAAAAAAATCAGGCAGCTCCGTGTGGCTAAAGTGTCAGATTCATGGCAAGATATCATGAGAGATGAAATTGGAAAGATAGTTTGGGGCCAGACTGCGAAGACGTTAAAACCACTTTTTGAATGAGTATACAAATAAGTTTTTAAGTGGTTTTTATAATAAAATATTAATAGTACTCATTTCTGGGGTATTTAGAATGATTTGATAGTTATCTGACTGTGTTAGTGGGATGAGATGAGCCAAGGGTCTTCCTGCTCTGTCATCTTCTCTCCCCCTCTCTAATAGTACTCACATTAGAGAAATTCTAATTTTATAGAAAATGTAAATTATAGGTTCTAGAGCGACTGTAGTGGAATGCATAGAACCTAGAGACTGGATTTTCCATAGTTTCAAGGTCCTAGATATTTGATGTTGTATGACTCAGAATAAGCTGGATTAAGCCAAAATAACAAATGACCCTAAAATCTCAGTGGCTTAAAACGACTAATGCTACATATTCATTGAAAGTGGGTCATAGAGGAAGGGAGGGAAAACTGAATGGGAAGAAATCAGAGAGGGAGACAAACCATGACAGAATCTTGACTCTGGGAAACAAACAGGGTTGCTGGAGGGGAGGTGGGGCCGGGGCGGGGGGAGGAAAGGGTGACTGGGTGAGGGAATTAAGGAGGCCACAGTGATAGGATGAGCACTGGGTGTTATACACAACTAATGAATCAGTGAACACTGCATCAAAACTAATGATGTACTACATGTTGGCTAGTTGAATTTAAATTAAAAAAAGAAAAGAAAAAAAAGTTAGCTCTAGCACCACCCCATAATGTCGTTATTTCATGACCTAAACTGGTAAGAACTGCATCTAGAACAATGCTTGTCCTAAGGCAGAGGGAAAAGAGACTGTATTCAAGTCCGAGCTGGTCTTTAAAACGTCCCACAAGAGGCGACGCAGATCACTACGCATACCTTGCACTGGGCAAAGCGAGTTCCCTGGACAGCCTGTCCTTCTCCTAGAGAACGGCAGGAGATGCGTGGCTGCCACCAAGTCCAATCGACAGCACTAACCCACGTGCAAAAACTATCTTGAAATTTGAGGCTTCTTGAAAATTCATTCATATTTTGTATGTGAATGGAGTCTTCAAATTAAGGTCCCTAATTGGCTGATGTGCCAGACAGACATT